>NC_051169.1:142784745-142832245 GCF_013339725.1 Rhipicephalus microplus
TCTCCGTGCCTGTTAAATGAGCGAGTCGGCGTTGTAGGGCTTGAGACGACAAACGTGGACTATTTAATTCCGTTCTGGGTGCAGCAGCTGATGAGTTTGTGGCAGCGGCAATCTCGTAGGTCACAGGTGTGACCTGACAAATGACTCGGTAGGGCCCAGCGTATCGTGATAGTAGTTTCTCACAGAGGCCAACACGTCGAGATGGGAGCCACAAGAGAACGAGAGATCCCGCAGACAAAACGGCATCTCTATGTCGACGATCATAAAGGGACTTATGTGCTGTCTGCGATGACGATAACCGAGCGCGCGCTACCGCGCGTGTCGTCAGGACCCGGGTGATTGTATCCTGAGCGTACGAAGTGGGGGATAGGTGGTCTGACGAAAGCAGTGTGTCGAAGGGCAGTATTGGATGACGTCCGAAGAGTAGATAAAAAGGGGAGTAGCCCACTGTTTCATGACGCGACAAGTTATAGGCGAAGGTTACGAACGGAAGAGCTATGTCCCAATCAGTGAAGTCGGTAAATACGTACATGGAAAGCATGTCTGTCAATGTGCAATTTAGGCGCTCCGTAAGGCCGTTAGTCTGAGGGTGGTAAGATGTGGTCAAGTTGTGACGGGTAGCACAAGATCGGAGTAGATCATCAACCACACGAGATAGAAAGTAGCGACCACGGTCTGTGAGCAGGTGAGACGGAGCGCCATGCTGGAGAATAATGTCGTAGAGCCGGAAGTCGGCAACGTCTGTTGCGCAGCTGGTTGGTAGCGCTCGAGTAATTGCATACCGAGTGGCATAGTCTGTGGTCACTGCAATCCATTTATTTCCAGTTGTAGAAGTAGGAAAGGGACCTAGCAAGTCCAACGCCACTCGATAAAATGGCTCGGCTGAAACTTCAATAGGTTGAAGAAGACCGGCAGGGAGAGTCGTAGGCTTCTTTCGGCGCTGGCAGAGTTCGCAAGATGTGACGTAACGGCGAACAGAGCGGTAGAGACCCTTCCAGAATACTCGTCGTCATATGCGGTCGTAAGTTCTGGAGACTCCTAGATGTCCAGAAGTTGGAGCGTCGTGGAATTGTCGCAGAACATCCTTTCGCAGGTGATGCGGTACGACGAGTAAAAGTTCCGCGCCGTCGGGGTGTAAGTTGCGGCGGTACAAAACGTTGTCTTGAAGCAGGTATCTGCTAAGAGAAGGGTCAGCATAACGCGATTAAAGGCGGTCAATGATTGTGAGCAGCGATGTATCTCGGCGCTGTTCGTCGGCCACGTTCAGAAAGTCAGTGATGGCTAAAACGCAGACATCGGATTCCGAATCAGTGGAGCTAGGTGGATCGACGAGCTGTTGGATAAGCAGTCAGCATCCCTGTGCAGCTTTCCAGATTTGTAAACAACCGAGAACGTGTACTACTGTAATACAAGTGCCCATCAGCCGAGTCTTCCTGTAGGGTAATTAAGCACTGACAGCCAGCAAAGCGCATGATTGTCCGTGATGACTGCGAACGAACGTCCGTATAAGTACGGATGGAATTTCGCAATAGCCCAAACGAGGGCTGAGCATTGCCGCTCAGTGATGGAATAATTTTGTTCCGCTTGCGACAAAAGGCGCCTAGCGTAGGCTATCACACGGTTGGTGCCATTCTGTATCTGAGCGAGTGTAGCACCAATGCCATGGCCGCTTGCATCGGTGCGAAGCCCTGTTCGAGCCTCTGAATCAAAATGCGCCAACACAGGTGGTAATGTGAGGGCGGTAATTAGCGACGCCAAGGAATGTTCTTGGTCCCTTCCCGAAGAAAAGGCCACATTATTTGTAAGGAGATACGTGAGGGGCCTAGGAATATCCGCGAAGTTGAAGACAAACCGGCGCAAGGATGAGCAGAGCCCAATAAAACTGCGAACTTCTTGCGTGGAACGCGGAACCGGGAATTCTCGGACTGCACGGACTTTGTCAGGGTCGGGTTGAACCCCAGTGGCGTCAACAAGGTGACCGAGTAGCTTCATATGCCGGCGACCAAATGAGCATTTCGACGAATTCAGTTGGAGACCAGCGCAACGAAAAACGTCAAGACTTGCCGAGAGACGAGATAGGTGGCTTTCGAAGAAGGGCGAGAAAACGATGACATCATCCAGATAGCAAAGGCAGGTCGACCATTTAAAACGGCGCAGAACAGAGTACATCATACGTTCAAAAGTAGCCGGGGCATCGCACAACCCAAAAGGCATGACCTTGAATTGGTAAATGCCGCCGGGTGTGATGAATGCTGTCTTCTCGCAGTCGCGGTCGTCCACCGAAATTCGCCAGTTATCCGGATCAAAGGTCAAGAGACGAGAAATAGTTGGCGCCGTGGAGGCAGTCGAGCGCATCATCGATTCGGGGTAAAGGATAAGCGTCCTTCTTGGTGATCCGATTCAGGTGGCGATAGTCGACGCAAAAGCGCAAGGTGTTGTCCTTCTTTTTAACTAAGACCACAGGGGATGCCCAAGGACTCGATGAGGCTCATTGACGTCTTTACTCAGCATTGTCTCGACCTCCGTCTTTATAACTTGACGCTCAGCATGTGACACGCGATAATGGCGTTTATGGAGTGGACTGGCGTTGCCGGTGTCGATGCAGTGGGTTACGGCACTTGTGCGGCCCAGGGGACGGTCGTCGACGTCAAAGATATCCAGGTAAGAAAATAGAACACCCCGGAGCGCTGCAACTTGGGAAGGTAAGAGGTCGCTGGACATCATTTTGTCGAGGAACGCCTTATATTGCGACGTGATGACAGGTTTCGCCATGGTCTTAATGTCAGGGGTAAACAGACAAATCGAACATTCATCAAGGGTGGAAAGATCGGCTAAAGTGATCCTTTGGGGAAGAACCTGGGTCGACGTAGAGAAGTTCAGAACTGGAAGTAGGACCGCGTTGTTAGCAACAACCACAATAGTATGTGGTAGGGCGATGTGGCGCGTAAGGGCCAAATCAATGAGGGAGCCACCAGATAGTCTCCATCAGGAACGGACGGGAAGGGCGACAGAGGAATGTACATAGCAGCCTGGGGCGGTAGTCGTGGAGACTCCACAGATCGTAGCCGAGTGCGACTTAGAGGAGCGAAATGGGAGCACAAAGGCAATTCGATCCGTAACATACCGGTAGAACAATCGATGAGGGCGGAGTGGGCGGTTAAGAAGTCAATTCCAAGGATGACGTAGTTTGAAGTTTGAAGTTTATTTTATTTCTTTCTGATACAGAAAGAAGAGTAAGAGCTAAAGGCCATATATTGCCTGACAGAGGCTCCTACTACCATTCGCATTCCCATGCGTGTACATGTTTGCATGCGATGCGAGTATACAAACAATAGAGCAACCAGAAAAATCAAAACATGCATGTACATAATTGTCACTGCAAATAAAGCATTACAGGTAGACATCATACATGAAAACTCTTCATGAAAACAAACATATCATACACAGTCCAAGTACCTATACGCATTAAATTGTGAACTTTCAAATTGTAGCACAAACTGTATATGCGGTACACGTACAAAATTAGACAGATATATTTTATTGATAAGTTATCGTGGAATGTAACAGAAAGTTCTTTATTATTTTTAAAGCGGAATGCATAAATGTCTATATGATGTTCAACAATGTTCAATAGCCGGGATACTTGATACTCAAAGTCCTGACGCCCGTAGTTAGTTCGCATAAGTGGTGGCATTCTCGTTTGGTGGCGTAATTGATACCGACGGGGTGAAACGGGCAGGCTACTAACATGGAGCCTGCACTTTTTTTATGTGCAAAAGTAATTTATAATAGTATATTTGATTAACGCCTGATTAACGAGTGTTTCTCAAAAAGATTGGGTGTGGGTAAATCTCGCGGTCTACCGTGATAGTTTTCAAAATTTTGCATTGCCCTTTTTTGCAGTTTTATTAATTTGTTGTAATTTTTTGCAGTTGTTGTTCTCCGTACTAATGCACAATAGCAAAGTTTTGATTGAAAGAGGGCGTAGTACATTGCCTTCTTTAGTGTTAGTGGTATAAGACTACTAATTTTATACATAGAGCCTACTACTTTACTGAGGTCGCTGCTGCGTTTATTGGTATTGTCCCAAGAGATGTTTTCTTGAAAGCATACCCTCAAAACCTTTTGCGTTGATACCTGTTCTATCTGCTCTCTTTTAAATAAAACAGTAATCTTGACAGGCATTGGCTTATTTATCGGTTTAAATATTATATACTTAGTTTTCTGACATTTATTTGAAGTTTGTTTACCTTCAGCCAGTCAGATAATAAATCTGAATAATCATTATATTTCTTTTTCAATCTGTTGTAGGGATGAATTTCAAAACAAAAGATTAGTGTCATCCGCATACATGAATATGTTCGGTGTAGGTGAAATGCTTGGGAGGTCATTGATGTATATGTTAAATAATACCGGGCCAAGTATGGGTCCCTGTGGTACGCCAGTCTGTACTCAAAGATATGGAGAGGTCACCTGATTAGGTGAAACATACTGAAAGCAATCCGTTAAGTAGCTTCGCATGAGATCTAACGTTGTACCGCGTATCCCATATCTATGAAGTTTAGATAACAGTATTTCATGATTCACACTGTCGAATGCTTTACGGAGGTCAAGGAGTAAACTGACCTCGTATAAACAATTTTCAATGTTTTGTAGTATTTGATGTTTTATTTTGAGGAGTGCATCCTCACATATTTATTATTCCGAAATCCATACTGAGATGTTCTAATTATAGCATACTTATTTAAAAAACCTTCCAGTCGTGAATTAATAACAGCCTCAAAGAGTTTTGAGAAGAGTGGTAGTATTAAAATAGGTCGGGAATTGTTTACAGAATTGTGTGCACCCCCATTGTGAATTGGAGAGACACGGGCTATTTTAAGTTTGCTTGGAAAAATTCCGCATTCGAACATTCTATTGAACATATGGGCTAGGACTGTAGCTATGATATCCGATACATTATTATGGGAGATGCCAGTATACCATCAAATCCTGCAGCTGCGTTGCATTTAAAACTACTGATTACCTTTTCAACTTCACCTGCAGTCGTAGGAAATAATACAAAAGATTTTGACACATATTGTTTCGTTACAGCGAGTCTTACATACTCGAGATTTTCAAAGGAATTGCTGTTACAGCATTCAACAAAGTGAGTATTTAGGGCACTGGCAGCTTCACCGTCTGTAAGAGCACCATTTACCGAAGATATTCGTACGTTTTCACAAGTAGCATTCGCTCCAGACCACTTCTTAATTTCTTGCCAATTTTTTCTTGGATTTGTATATATATGCGAGGAAACCCTTTCGTAATATTTTTCCTTCGCTTTTTCTTAGCTCTGAATTTACTTGGTTACGATAAGTCCTAAATTCGGCAAATTGATTAATATTCTGTGTTTTATTGAATGTGTGGTACAATTGATTTTTTTCTTTTAATTTTTGTGAGAAGCACAGCATTAACCCATGGTTTCCCCAATTTTTAGGTCGTTTTGTAGCACTATTTTGCGGAAAGGCTTAATCGTTACCGGCAATCATTTTACCAAAAAATGAATTGTATGCCTTATTTGGGTCACTTTCAAGCAGTTCAGATTCCCAGGTTATTTCGCTAATAAGTGAGTGAAATAGGAATATCGTCGTTTCATCAACGGGACGATAGGAAAAGGTGCTACGCTTGAATTTCTTGGAGCAGGGCAGAAATTATAAAATTGGAAGATGATCACTTATGTCGACGGACATGACACCAGCAGTCACAGTAGGAGCACGTACATTGGTGATACAAACATCCAACAAGGTGGCACTAGAAGCGGTCACTCGTGTTGGCAGGGTTATCATACTCGAGCATGCGTAAGAGTACATCAACTGCTTATATTCTCTAGTTGTTGCATTTTCGGCCATCATATCTATGTTCGTATCACCTAGTACGGTAAATATTTTGCCTGTTTCGCTGAGGTAAGATAGAAGTTTATCCATATAGGAAAAGAAATCCTTTTTGTAGAGTACTGAAAGAGAGAGAGAGAGAGAGAAAACTTTATTAAAAAGTCAGTCAATTGTTCAGGTATGGCCCGTCGCCCCTAGCTGCCGGCCGGAATTCCTTGGGGCGCGGCAGCAGCAAGGGCTTGACTGATGATGTCGCACTGGACGTTGGGATCTGAGCTGCAGAGCAGGGCCTCCCAGGATTCTACAGTGTGAGAACCATTGTTTTTACCGGGACATGTCCACACCATGTGGACCAAATTCGCTACCTCATCACAAAATTTACACTGGGACTGGAAAACTGCGGGTTGTCACTTGCTGTAAAGTGCGGGGTTTGGAAAAACCCCGGTCTGTAACTTTCGCCACAAAACCTCGTTTTTCTTACTTAGTGAGTTGTCCGCTCTCGGGTATACTTGCCGATTCAGCCTGTAGTGTGCGACGAGTTCATGGTATGTGCGCATATACTCGCTTCTTTGTTCGGTAACTTGGGAGGTTCCAGGAGTCGACCGGTAGGTGAGACCTCGGGCGACGGAATGAGCCTCCTCGTTCCCTCTAAGTCCTTGGTGAGCTGGAGCCTAGACAAGCAGAACCTGCTCTTTGGGTACTCCAACCATGTTTAATATACGGACGGCAGTCTCCGTAACCCTTCCCGAGTCATAATTTCTGACAGCGTTTTTGGAGTCGCTGATGACCACCCTGATCCCCTTTTGGCTGATGGCCAAAGCTATGGCCACTTCCTCGGCCTCTACAGTCTCGACACCAAGAGCTGTGCAGCACGCAATCAGGCCACCATCTTCCCTGACCGCCACTGCCGTGTGTGCCGCTTTGCTTTCATATTCCGCAGCGTCTGTATATGCGACGTCCTGTCGACCGGTGTACCTGGATCGTAATGCATCTGCCCTGGCTTTACGCCTGCCTTCGTGAAAGGTAGGGTTCATATTTCTGGGTAGCGGAGGTATCTTTATCCTGTCCTTGATCTGTATCGGTATGTCTTTTGAACGCGCTTGCTCACGCGTGGGCTCATAGCTTAATCTCTTCAATATTGCTCTCTCCGTTTTTAGATCCGAGTAGTCTTTGATGTTGTGCAGTCACAGTAGCCTCAATTAGCTCATCGAGTGTGTTAGATACCCCCAACTTCATAAGTCTGTAAGTTTACGTGTTTGGGGGAAGTCCGAGCGCGACTTTCACACTTTTCCTGATAATGGAGTCGAGTTTGCCCCGCTCCGCTTGGTTTAATTTTAAATAAGGTGCGACGTACACTATCCTACTTATTATGAAGGTCTGCACTAATCTAAGAAGGTTCGCCTCCTTCATCCCAGCATGCCTGTTTGCTATTCGTCTATTGAGACGACATGTCTGATTCGAACTGGCTTCCAACCTAGCAAGAGTTTCAGAATTCTCACTGTTCACCTGAATCCTTAGTCCAAGGACACGGATACTGTCGACCGCGGGGATCTCTGCGCAGTTAACATACAAGTGGATGTCCACTGCAGGCCTGTTGTGGAGCCGCCGTTTTCCGGCGGGCATGAGGAAGAGTGCTTCCGACTTTTCGGCCGAGCATTTAAGTCCTTTGGGCTCCAGGTACTCCACGATTTTATCAATGGCGATATGCATAGAGCCTTGAATTTGGCCGTCACTGCCCTTGTTCATTCATAATATTATGTCATCCGCGTAAAAAGTGTAATTTAAATTCTCAATATCCTTTACCTGTTCAGGCAGTTTCAAGATCACAATGTTGAAAAGGGTGGGTGATAACACCCAGCCCTGAGGTGTCCCCCTGTTGCCTAATTTAATGTCCTCGATGGATTCTTCCCCGATTTTTAAAGTGGCTGTCCTGTTCGAAAGGAAGTCCTTGACGTAGTCATAAACTCGCTTTCCGACGTTCAGGGAGCTCAAATTCCCAAGATCGATACGTGCCTCACGTTGTCAAATGATTCTGCCACATCTAATCCCACGATAACTTTTGTGTCTCGCGTTGGCTCGTCTATAATTTGGTCCTTGAGCTGTAGCATTATGTCGCACGCTGATAGTCGGGGTCGAAAACCGATCATGGTGTCCAGATACATACCATTGTCTTCCATGTACCTATTTAGCCACGTCTGAACGACATGCTTCATGAGCTTTCCTACGCAAGACGTGAACGATATCGGCATAAGATTCTCAAAACGGAGTTTTTTACCCGTTTTAGGAATGAAAATTGCATTTGCGAGTTTAGACTCCTGCGGTATCATCCCTTTTTCCCAACACTGCTGCATGTACGTTGCTAGGTTAGCGATGGACCAATCGTCTAAATTACGGAGCATTTTGTTGGTCACTCTGTCCGGCCCTGCCGCTGATCTAGTTCTTAGCCGATTAATCTCCGCTCGCACCTCAGCCAGGGAGATAGGGGCGTCTAAGACTGCGTTTTCCCGTCCTCCATAATCTGAGAGAGGTTCGGATCCGGCGGGATTAATGTATCTGCTCCGAAATTCTTCTAAGAGTTCCTTCCTAGTGCCTTCAAATTGGTGGGCCAATCGTTCCAATTGCTGTTTAGACGCTGTCTTCGTGCTCTCCGGATGTAAAAGGGAACGAAGACGTCGCCACGTCCCGGACATACTTATATTCCTATCCATCTCCTGACAGACGTTCCTCCACCTTTGCTTAGTGAGCATGATGGCGTGCTCTTCAATTTGCCTGTTTAAAGCCGCTATTTGTTTCCTGATACTCCGATCCCATCTCCTCTGTTGGAGTCGGTTGACTAATCTCGTGTCTATCACTTAATTGTCCTCCTCGGTTTCCACCACTTCAGTGGCTTCCTTAACAGTACGTAACACCCCATCGCACCACTCGTCAATGTCGGAAATGGGAGTCGGGTCACCCCTGAGGTCCCCGAAAGAGTCCCAATTCATGGCCTCTACCCTTCGTTTCCGAGGTGTTGCCGGGCCTCCCTCTACCACTATTTCTATTGTCATGTGATCACTGCCTAGGTACTCGTTTGCGTTGCACCACGTGGCACTAGTGCCGCTCCCCGTCAGAGTAAGTTCGGCTGTGGTGTCAACCGCGACACTATTTGCCTTCCTCGTTGGCTGCAACGGGTCGGTTATTAAATCCAGATTATGAGTTTGCATGTTATCCCACAATTTCCTGCCCTTAATTGAAGCCTGTTTATATCCCCATGCCATGTGGTGAGCGTTAAAGTCACCGACGATCAGCAATGGGTTGTTCTTACTCTTACGTCGCGTAGAAGCGAAGAGATCCCCAAAGTCGCATCGCCTTGGTCTGGGAGAGCTGTATATATTTAATACGAACAAGCTAGCGTTTTTCTTTTTTGGGGTATTAGTTCTATGAGAACATGGTCGATGTGTGCATTACCAATGCCATGCTGCACTGCCGTAACGTTTCGCCTGACCAGGGTGGCCACCTGCGTACTCGTGCCTTCGCTTACATAGGATTTATAACCCGGCAATGTCGCCTTTCTCCCACATTCCTGTAAAGCTATACCATACGGTCGATCCCCTTTCCTCAGGAATTCCTGCAGAACCGCACGCTTGCGCCTGAAGCCTCTGCAGTTCCATTGCCAAACGGTGTTCTTACTGAATTTGTGAGCCATGATTGCCACTAAGGTGATTCATCGGCCTGCCTAATACTTCTTGGGCGAGCTGTTCATACGCCCGATCCCTCTTCGCGAATTCTGTTTTAAGTTCCTCGGTGAGTTTATTATCCCGCTGATGCAACTGCTGTGTCAGATTTTGAAACATCTCGAACATTCGTTTCTCGAAGGCCTTACGCCATTCATCGTCCTGGGTAGATTTGGCTTCAATGTTTGCCTCTAGTTGCGCTATTTTCATGTCTATCACTGTCACTACGTTTTCATCTATTACGGGCTTTTTCGCTTCTTTTGCCTTCTTTTTCGCTGGAGGCGGAGTAGCGCTCTGCTCCTCCGGCCTTTTTATATTTTGACTGCGGCATTCGTGGTAGGGAAACCGGTGTTGTGTTAGACGACCTAATAGGTATTTGAAGCTCCTCTATTTGCCGACTCATCATTGCTAGCTGCTCTTTAAGCATGCGATTCTCTTCCTTAATGGTTAACATTTCTTCATCGCGCTTATCCTGGGAGGCCCTATCTCCCCAACCCACCTTGCGGTTCGGCGTCGTGGGTCTCCCACTGTTGAGGACAGCACTGTCGGAAGTCCACTCGTTTACTGGACCAGTCATTGGTGGCAGCTCTCCTCCTTGTCTTTCAGGTAGTCTTGGGAAGGAACCTGCTCTTCCTCTTGACCCTCTCCGATGCTTCGACCGGCTCCTGGACCGTTCTTTGATCTCTATCATTCTGCACGTTTGTGGATCGGCGTATTTCGCCTTCCGCTCTTCTCCTTCCATTCGCCGCCAGGCCTCCCACTGTCTCTTCTTTATTGTATAAGGGGTCCTGAAAGCTTCCTTGCATTTCCGATCTGCTGTCAGATGACTTTTGCCACACAGCTTACACTTGGGCTCACATGCATGGTCCTCGGGTGGAGCTGTAATTCCGCATCCCCGGCAGCGAACATGGTCGCTGATACACACGTCTGATCTGTGTCCAAGCTGGCCACATCGGTAGCACACCTCGTATCGTTTCTTATAAAGCACTCACTTCAGTGGTACGCCGTAACAGTACATCCACCTGGGCACTGTCTCCTTTTTGAAGATGATGACCGCTGAACTTGAGTTCCCCAGCTTCCTAACACCAAGTATCGGTGGGTTCCTCGAGTTGCCGAAAGCCTGTGTCAGTTCCTGTACTGACAATCTCGAGTCGATGCCGCGCACCACACCCCGCCCGCTATCCTCGTGGGGCGCGAGGTACGCCATGACGTCATAGTTCTTGCCTTCAATCTTGATAGACTTAATCCTCGTCACCTTCCAGACAGTGTCTATGTCTGGAGTGCTGAAAATCAGGGTGGCTTGCTTGTCGTTAACAATGAGCACTTCCTTTCTTGTCCCTTAATCCACGGAATTTGCGCTGCCATGCGCACCGCCTCACTGAGCCTGGTGTTCGGAACTTTTGTGAGCGCCAGCCCGCACTTCGGACGAATGATTATCTTGTAGTCGTTCGCCGGCCACCGCGGTAGGTGCGACGCAATCGAGCGCTCCGCGATCTTGTGCCCCAGCTTTTTGTATGCTGCGTTCGCAGCCGCCGTCTTCTTCCTGTCGTCGCCGGGCTCGGCTCCACTTTCTGTCCAGGCGTTGCCATCTTGGCGTCCCTGTCTGTCACCTCTAGCGGAGTCACGCAGCGCTTTAACATGTTTTCCAACTTTCGTGATCCAGTCAGCGGTTCTAAATTCTTCAGGGGTAATTTCAGTACCGCCATGGTCACCTCCATTGCCGTCGCGTCTCCACAACGGGGCTCTGAAGCGATCGCCGGGGGCGTCGGCCACCGCTGAGCCGCTGCGTTTGTTCACCGCTAGCGTTAGGCTTTGCTGGGCGGACACGCAGTCGACACCAGAATAGCCATAAAATGTCCCAAAACGTACTCACAGTCCTGAAGTCGTGGTCTAGATGATCCCTAGAACTTCAGACAGGCGAATATAGGAGTTGTTTGCTGTAACTGCACAATTTCCACCAGACCAAACAACTTTCCGCGGAGCTGATGCGAGGCACATCCAAACTCCCTGGCCCCCTGGTGGCCATCTAGAGTACTGAAAGTGTTACTGTTTTAAGACCAATAGTGAGGCATTGAATGTTTTGATTATTCAGCGAGAAATCCGAAATTATCTCTGAATTCAGATAATTTCGTACATAGACAGCCAAGCCACCACCCCGAACGTAGGTGCGGTTTAGTCCGTGATATCTGTAGTTATCGAGCCGGAAGGCATAATCGTTATCAGAAAGTTACGTTTCAGTAAAAATAAGCACATCGAGATTGGTTTAAGTCTGTTGAAGCAAGTCTTCAACTTTATCTTGCTTATTTTTTAAACTTTGGGCTTTTAAACGAAGGACTGAAATATGTTTTTCAAGCGCAGCAAATATATATCTAAAGGAAATGTAATCATGATAAAGGCATTGATCGATTGAAGCCATGACTATACTGAAAAAGTAAACACATGCTTTTAGTGAATACGATTAGGCAACCATCTTGCTCATGTCATCAATTCTAAATATATGCAGAACAGGGGATGTTTCATCACATCTGGCCATTACTTTCCCTACAGTGGTCCACACGTATTTCCAACCAACCTCATTTCTCTTTTGTTTCACACCGTTCAGTTTGTTTGCCTTGCCTTGTCAAGTGCTCATTGATGAACACTGGTCTATTTTCATCAAAACCAAGCATTCTGGTATCAATTTTTTTCTTTCGTGCTTTAGCAAGGAAACCGTTCCTCTTGATGCGGCGCACAAATCGAACAATTATGATATGTTCATTATGCTTAGCTGTTGGCACTTTGTGGCAAATATCAATGTCAGACTCTTGTACTTCTTCTGCAACAAGTTCACCAATCTTTTTAATGATAGCTATCGGCTCTTCATCAACAGGAACACCCTTGATTTCTAAGTTAATGGAGCGTTGGAACGTTTCTAGCTCCTCAAGTTTTCGTGCCAACTTAGCATTTTGCACTTTAGGTTCCTTGTTTTCTGTTAAAACGGCGTGGATTACTTCTCTTAAGGCTCCAAGGTCTTTAATTTCCTGTTTGAGCTCTTTCAGTTCTACTAGACTCTCTTTTATCTCCTTCAATTCATCAATTATCTCAGCACGCACTTCGTCCACAGCCTTTTTTGACATAGCGATATTCCACTAGCGTAAAAAACAGAGAAGGTACAATTGCAGTTTGATGCAGTCCGGCAGCAGCGTATAGAGTGTAGAAAATCGAACGTGTAGTTCTTACCTGCAAAAGCAGATAGCGTTAGTTGCGTGCTTAAGATGCACTGCTGCGGAACTGCAAGTCTGGTCGTTGATCCGTCGCCTTTTAAAGCCAGCAGTGTTGCCCTCTTGCCCTCTTGTGGTAGAGAAGGTGCACAAGAACCACGTGAGTGTTCGACGAGAGCGTTGCAAGGCCAAAACGAAGTGGTTCCGCAGTCTTGCAGCTATCATCGTGTCCTGTTCCACGTGCGTGACAAATCCAGCGATGAAGCGATCGCCAGGTGCTAAAGCAGATAGCGTTAGTTGTGTGCTTAAGATGCACTGCTGCCAAGTGGGTAAGCACCGAGGACTGTGAAGAGAACGTAAGTGTGGTGGCCAGCAATAGTAACGCGGGCAGCGCACATACCAAGCACTGATGTTCGACTTCCGTTGGCAACTCGACCAGTAGAGAACATAGCCGGTGTGAAAACCTTTTTCAGGCGAGATCGAAGTGCAGAACTCATAACAGATACTTGGGCACCAGTGTCAATTATAGCAGTAACGGCGTGGCCATCAACGAACACCCGAAGTAAATTGCGTCTTGAATTCGTAGCCGGTTGAGGGTTTTCGTACCAAGTTCTCAACGCAGCGCCACCTCCAGGAGCTGCACTCGTCAGTTTCCCGGGAAATGGCCAGAATAGGCTGGTGACGGAGAGCGGTGGCGTTGAGGGGAGCGTGACGGCCGACCCTGAGGTGACGGCGAGCGGCTAGACCAGTTTTTTTTGGGGGGGGGGCGACGACATCCGCGTTGGATGGTTGGGAGCGTGGAGATGAACGGCGAGCTGAAGGGTTCTAAATATGGTCATCCGGAAAAGCGGGTCGCGAATAGTGTCCACGGTCCTGACGGCGGTTGACTTTAGGAAAGCTTGGCCGGAAATGCCACCTGTTGCGGCAATGGCGGGAGATGTGCCCAACTCGAGAGCAAGAAAAGCAGATGGGTCGATCATCATGCGTGCGCCACTCAGAAGGATTTCGGTAGCATGGTAGAAACCGAGGAGTCGAAGCTGCGGCAGTGACAAGTGGAGCATAGTGGTGGTCAGCGTTGTGGACGGGAGTGCTCATGGGCTGCGGCACAAGTCTGGCGGGCTGGGGAACCGGGACGCCCAAGTTAGCAAAATCCTAACGTACGACGGCTTGAATAAGCGAGACTGTTGCCCAGTTGTCTTGCGCAGGGCGCTGATAGGAAGTGGGTGCCATGGCTTCCAGCTCCTGGCGAACAATCCTTGCCATATTGGCAGGAGGCGCAAGTGAACGGGGTGCTGCAGAATCCTCGCAAGACTAAGTCTCCGCAGTGTTTGGTAGTCTCGTGATGTGGTGGGTTATTCGCCTGCTTTTAGCTTGTTCAAATCGTCGGCATTCAGATATGATGGAGTCGACAGTGGTGCAGTTCTTGCACATTAGTGTGTTCAAAGCATCATCAGCAATGCTTTTCAACACGCTGCTGATCTTGTCTGGCTCGGACATGTTTTTATCAGTCTTCCGGCACAGTGCCAATACTTCTTGGATGTACGTGACGTACGACTCCATCGATGATTGAACACGCGACGCGAGTTCCTGCTTAGCTGCCATCTGACGAGCAACTGACCGACCAAAGAAATCGCGAAGCTTTTGCTTGCATATGTCCCTGCTGGTTAATTCTTCTTCATGCGTCTCATACCAGGCGCGTGCCGTACCCCGTAGGTATAATAGAATATTTGCCAGCATAAGCGTTTCGTCCCACCTGTAGTACTTGCTGACGCGCTCGAATAATGCAAGCCATTCTTCGACGTCTGTGCTGTCCGTTCCAGAAAACGAGCCAGGGTCGAGAAAATGGGGGGGAATCACAGGTGATGGAGCCGGCACGGATGGCGAGGCCTGAGTGCCGGTTTCAGGCATCGCGACTGGACAAAGCTCGCGTCCACCGCGGAGTTCCAGAGCCGGGTGGTGTGAAGACCCTGCACCTTCAACCAAAAGATGTTACGGGGAAGATTTATTCACCGAAAGCTGGTCTTGCTAACAGCTTGAAGAGAGAACAGTCAAGCAGGCCAATGGTAGAAGTCCGAGAGTCCAACCACAACAATCACGTTGTCGTCTTCTTCATTTGGGTGCCAATTCAGCTGTTTCGGGGCGACAATTCCAAACACGTATCAATATATATATATATATATATATATATATATATATATATATATATATATATATATATATATATATATATATATATATATATATATAGCTTTGTGGCGAAACGGCATTTTTTTGTTGAGTTGGAGACCAGCCCCCGCATGACACGTCAGAACGTTATCCAAAGGTTGTGAGTGCTGAGGAAATTTTGACGAAAAATGGCGATGTCGTCCAAAAAGCAGAGGCAGGTTTTGCATTTGAGTTCCCGCAGCACGGTATCGATCATGCTCTCAAATGTAGTAGTGGGCGCGTTGCACAGACCGAAAGGCATAATGTTGAATTCGTATAGACCGTAAGGGGTTGCGAATGCCATTTTCTCTTTATCCTCTCCGTGCATAGGAATTTGCCAATATCCGGAACGCAGGTTGAGGCTGGAAAAGTATTTCGCGCCTTGTAGAGAATCAAGAGCATCGTTAATGCGAGGCATTTGGTACAGGTCCTTGCGAGTGATTTTGTTTAGCGCCCTGTAGTCGACGCAAAAGCACACGGAGCCATTCTTTTCACGAACCAAAACCACAGGCGACGACCAAGGGCAAGATGACGGGCGAATTGCTTGTCGTTTAAGCATGTCAGCTACGTTTTCTTCGATAATTTTTCTCTCAGCAAGAGACACGCGGTAGGGTCAGTGGCGCACAGCAGAAGTTTCGACTGTGTGGGTTGGATGCGTTGTGGTAGTAGTGCGGCCCAACGTCGAGGAGAAAACATCGATTGAACATGCGTGTTTCTTTAACAAAGCAAGCAGCTGTTGCATCTGTGAAGGTGTTTAGTCGTCGCTAATGGCTGCAGCGAAGGCGGAAAAAGAAGCAGGCTCCCCACTTGGGCTGTCGTTAAAGGAGACGGTATGAAGTGGCACGACGCACGCAGGCTCGGGATCCATCACGCAGCCACCGTTGTGTTCTGAGGAAGTAGAATTTTTTTTAATGTTGTATACACGGTGGCGACAAGTGCGGAGCCATTGAAAAACGAACTACACTGGAAGCGAGCATGATGCCTTTACCGACGCAACTAAATGATGGTGAGACCAAGACGTCGCCATGGTCGATGTCTTTGGAGGTAGTAGTTACAATTCACTCTTGACCAGGTGGTGATTCGGTATCTTCTGAAGCTGTCAAACAAAGTGTGCTCTTGGGGACGTCGTTGAGCGTGCAGTCCGTGTCGTTGAGGTGGACGAAGCGTTGACTATAGCAAATAGCCGCGGTGGCAGAAGAAAGAAAATTGCACCCTAAACTTAATTGGTGAGAGCGGTAAGTCAGGACGATGAACTGAATGTGGGGTCGGATACCATCAACAGAAACGCGGGCTGTACAGAAAGCGGAAGGGCGAATGGTATGACCCTGGGCAGCAACCAACCTGGATTTATCGTAAGGAGTCATCACTTTTTTCAGACGTCGGCCTAAATCAACATGCATAACAAAAAATGCTGCACTGGTTGCAACCAGAGCATCCACGTACACTCCGTACACTACCACCGAAATCGTGTTGCATGGGCCTGGTGGAGAAATCTAAAAGCTGTTTGACAACAGCTTTTAGTCGATGGTATCCGCCAGAATCTTTGTATTTCTGGAAATAAATCTATCTATCTAAATATCAGTCCTAATTTGGAATGCAGTTTTTCCCCCAGAAACTGCATCACTTAGTTTTCCAAGTGACTGGCAGTGGCAAATGAGGCAGACTGAAGTGGGGCGGAGGAGTGGTGAAAGGGTGAAGGTGAACGGCGTCTAGAGCACCTGTTCCGAGGTGCACTCGATGCGGGCGAAGAGAGAGACCAGTGTGGAGGTGATGAATGGCGTTGACTTTGATAGTACCAAGTATCTCGTTCATGCATGTCGTAACCGCGGCGCTCGTCTTGTCGGCGCTTACGGCAGAAATGAGAAATGTGGCCGCAATACCCCCAGTAATAGCAAACTGGGCGAGATTAGCGCCAGGGGGACGGGTAGAAACCACGCGGAGCGCCTGAAGGGAATGCGGTCAGGTGTGCAGGGGAAGGGTCATGCGGGGCCAAACTAAATTTGAGGGGAAAAGCGGCAGCGACCAACGCGTACGATGGTAGCGCCAACGTCGTGTTAAGTTCGCTGGGCGGCGTAGCAGTGACCTGCGTGTAGGTTCGTGTGACCCAAAACGGGGGTGACTGGACGTGAGCCAGACAATTTAGAAAAGTCAGTTCCTCCCTAACAATGTCGCGTATTAGCACTCCTGTAGACGATGGAAAACAGGGTGGAGAAGGTGATGAACCCATGTTCTGCAATCCAACGTATTATGTCTCTTATGAGGTCACGGAAAGGTCTGTTTGTCGTAGAATAATGTTCAACAACGTCTGGTTGTAGACGAACCGAGACCACAGTATCGAGGTGCTGACATGTCGTGACGACGGTGGCTATAGTAGCCGGGTTCTAAGCAACCAGGCCATTAAGGGCAACAGGGCCTATACCCTTCATAATGGGGCGTTCTTTGTCGGACTCCAGCATAGATGAATCGGCACCGTGACAGAGCTCAAGAACGTCCTCGATGTATGACATGTATGACTCACCAGAACGTTGTTGACGAGTTTCGAGGTTCTCTTCGTGACTGCGGACCAAATGGTCGGTGTGCCAATAACGTGACGGAACTGTTGCTCGAAGGTCGCCAAGTCGGCTATGTCGATGATGTGGTTAAAGTGCCATGTCTTCGCCACACCTGTCAAGTAGAAAAGACGTAACGGACCTTGGCGCTATCGTCCCAGCGATTAAAAACACTCACGCGGCTGTACTCATCGAGCCAGTCCTCCACGTCTTCCCCGCGAAGACCGGCGAAGAGAGGGGGATCACGCTGGTGGATGTGTACGCAAACAGGAGGCGTGGCTGAAGACGGCGGGGGCGAGATAGCTGCAGCACCGGCAGGTTCGTTCTGTGACATGCTGCCAGACAGTAGAGGCTATCGGCGGCATGAACGCAGCTCCAGAGAGTCTAGCGACGTGGGAGAGGACCAAGGACCGAAAATCCACCTCCACCACGTATAACGTCTGGTTTGAGACAGCGTTTATTCAGCCCAAGACCTTAGCAGCGAACGGGCAGCCTGAGACAGACCGCGCACACACCCGATGGTGATTGTGGTGACACCCAGCGAAGATGAGGACAGAGAAACAGACTGATGATGATGATTATGACAATGCATATATGAGAAGAAGCGCATAACAAATGCACACACTATATATATATTGCTACGGGGTGCCACAAGTGAACATTATAGAAAAGAGGACGTTGCTTAGGGCGAGCTCGTGCAGACCGGGCTCCATATTGTATGCCTGCCTGTTTAGCAAAAGTAAAGGTATTTTTCAGACGCTTTCTCCCCGTAACATTTTGGTTGAGAGTGCGGGTCTTCCCACAGTCAAAACTACGGTGATTCTACGCAGCGGACGTTCCTTGGCTGCCAGTGCGATGCCTGATCAAGACGAGCACGAGGATTCTTCGGAGATTACCCGAACCGTGCTTCGTCCAACTACGCAGCAACCAAGAGCACCGCATCTAGCTGCTACTAACCGCACCGTCGTCCTGACTCAACCGCGTGACCTAGGCACCTTTTCTGGCAGTGAAAGTACTGACGTGGAGGAATGGCTTCAGCTGTACGAAAAGGTGAGTTCTCTTTACAACTGGGTTCCGACGCTCAAGTTGGCCAATATTATTTTCTACCTTCATGGTACAGCTAAAGTTTGGTTTTCCAACGACGAGGAAGATATCACGAGTTGGGACATATGTAAGCAGAAACTCATCGATCTCTTCGACAAGCCCATCGGGCGTCGTCGTGCTGCGCAGAAAGAACTAGCGTGCCGACTCCAGTCCTGCACCAAGTCGTACGTCACATACATACAACATGTGCTCGCCCTCTGCCGGAAGGTTGATGACAAGATGCCGGAATCTGAAAAGCTCGCGCACATCCTCAAAGAAATCGCCGATGACGCCTTCAATCTCCTCGTATTTCGAAACTCATCGACCATAGACGCCGTTAATAATGAATGCCGACGCTTCGAAGACGCAAAAAGTCGCCGTATTACTCCACTTTTTTAGCGTCTTCCCAACATGGCTGCAACATCTACCTGCGAGGACGCCCGTTTGCCACCAGCCCCTGCTGCTTCCCACAATATCGTGCGCATCGTGCGCCAAGAAATCGAGGCAGCATTTCCCCTGTCTGACCAAGTCCAGGCCCCTGACGATTCTCGCGCCACGATTTCTTTGATCAAGAGTGTTGTACGCCAGGAACTGGCCAACGCCGGACTTCAGACGCTATGCCCCGTTAACCGACCTGACTACCGACTGCCCAGTACACCTGATATGTCCCGCGAACCGAAAAACCGCCCACGTTACCGGAACCCGGAAGAATGGCGAACTTCCAATGACAGGCCGATCTGCTTCAACTGTGGACAAGTCGGCCATATTTCACGTCATTGCCACACTTCCTGGGATTGGCAGCCATGGTCGCATTATTTCAACTCCCGACGCCCACCTGCTGGCTCTCGGATGCCGATCTACACAGCACAAGATGATGATTCGCCATCCAGGCCCGCCCAACCAAGCCGCTCCCCTTCGCCCTCTGGACGCATGTCCCGCTTAACTAACCGACGTCGCTCCCCCTCACCCTCCTACCACCAGTCCTCGAAAAAAATTGCCCGCAGCTTCCCTCGGGGGAACACTGAGGAGGATGCGGAGCATATTGGTTAACGGGGTGTTAAAGTGCGACTTACTTGGGTCGATGGCTAAATTGGTTAACGTGGTTGTGAAATGGGGTGTTAAATTGCGACTTACTTGGGTCGCTGGCTAAATTGGTTAACGTGGTTGTAGGAGGGGTGTTAAATGAGTGAACACGTACGACACGTATGCGAAAGGGCGGTGTTTATTTATTGCGACGAACTTTGAGCACGATGGCTTTTAGATGCCACTTTGGCCGGTGCTGGTCGAAGGGACGTCGATCATTGCGACCTCGGACGTCGACGCGCCGTACAAACCAACCGACGAGCGGCAACTGAGCGAGCGAGCACCGACCTTGAGTATATATATACAGCGCGACGGCGCATGCACTGTCAGCTGTCGAATGTTCGAGAAGGGGGAGAAGCGCAACGGCGCATGCGCGCGCGTCAGCTGCCGATGTTCTCGAAGCGCGACGGCGCATGCGCGCGCGTCAGCTGCCGATGTTCTCGCAGCGTGATGGCGCATGCGCGCTACATTATACAGCTAGCGAATGTTCGTGAAGAGGAGAAGCGCACGCGGTGTGTAGAGGAGGAAGGGTGCACAGATGGTGGAGGAGTGAAGCGCGCGCGGTGTGTAGAGGAGGAAGGGATGCACAGATGGTGGAAGAAGGAGGAGGAAGCTTGCGGACGGCGCCGCACTACAAGCCTCGAGTATTAGATGCTCCGCATCTAAACCTGACGGCCGCTCCTAGAGGTGAGCCTGCTTCGACGACCCGACCCGAAATTCCTCTACACACGATACCCGGACACAAAAACTTGATTAAAGTAAATGTTGATGGTACTTCTGTGGCAGCACTCATTGACACTGGCGCTCACATATCAGTCATGAACTCCGGCCTTTGTGCTCGACTCAAGAAAGGGCTCACTCCTGCTCCGATCACTCTTGTCCGAGTAGCTGATGGTGCAACACCAGCGGTCACCGGGATGTGTGCCGCCCGAGTCACTGTTGCTGGACGTCATACCACTGTTCTGTTTTACGTACTGGACCACTGCCCACATGACATTATTTTGGGACTCGATTTTCTGTCGGAGCATTCCGCGCTAATTGACTGTTCTGCTGGTGTTGTTCAGCTCGTCCTACCACACGCCGTTGACCCTCCTGATCCTGCGCCGCCAAAGCTATGCTCCACCCGACTTTGTTCGCCTATCTTGTCGAACTGTGACGTATATCGACGTCTCTTCTGATCCACCTGTGGCTGACGGCGATTATGTCATTTCACCTAATCCTACAGTACTCTGTTCGCTCAATGTTGCGTTCCCCCACACCATCTTCACAATGAAGGACAACGTGGCATATCTCCCTATTGTGAATTTTGGACTTTGCTTTGAAGTGCTGCCACGAGGAATATCCCTTGCAACCCTTGCCCCGGCCGGCGACTACCACATATCGGCCTTAACAGAGGATACGCCGTCATCTGCAAGTGTTCAGTCGCACAGTACACTAGACTGCATAACTGGAATGATTGCCCCTGATCTCCCGGCCAAGCATGTCTCTGCGCTTCGTGGCCTTCTTGTGTCGTATCAAGACGTCTTTGGTCTCTGCGACCGACCCTTAGGTCAAACGACCGTCGTAAAGCATCGGATCAACAACGGTGTTGCAAATCCAGTACACCGGCAACCCTATCGGGTTTCCTCCACCGAACGCCACGTGATCCATCAAGAAGTCCACAAGATGCTTGCCCGAGACATCATTGAACCTTCTTCAAGTCCTTGGGCTTCGCCCGTTGTGCTTTTGAGAAAGAAGGATAACAGCTGACGCTTCTGTGTCGACTACAGAAATGTTAACAAGGTTACAAAAAAAAAGGCGTGTATCCTCTGCCGCGGATAGATCACGCTCTTGACTGCCTTAGTGGAGCAAATTATTTCTCTTCCATCGACCTTCGTTCCGGGTACTGGCAGATATCAGTTGATGATTTGGACCGTGAAAAGACGGCATTCATAACTCCAGACGGGCTCTATCAGTTCAAAGTAATGCCGTTCGGGTTATGCAATGCCCCGGCTACATTCGAACGAATGATGGACACTCTTCTTCCCGATTTCAAGTGGTCAATCTACTTATGCTACATTGATGACGTCATTGTTTTTCGCCAACTTTCTAAACTCACTTCGAGCGTCTCTCAACAAATCTTTCGGTTTTCCGCAAAGCAGGGCTCCAACTAAACTCGTCGAAATGTCATTTCGGCTGCGGGCAGCTCACTGTCCTTGGACACCTTGTCGATTCTTCTGGTGTTCGTCCCGATCGTGAGAAAATCCGCGCCGTCAAAGATTTCCCTGTGCGGACCTCTGCAAACGACGTTCGACGCATTGTGGGCCTTTGTTCTTACTTTCGTAGATTTCTGCGGAATTTCACTGATGTCGCACGCCCTCTCACGGAACTACTAAAAAACAATGTGACATTTGTGTGGGGACCTGAACAAAGCAGAGCATTCGTTGAACTGACAAGTAGACTTTCGACGCCACCAATTCTCGGCCACTTTGATATACGCGCTCCAACGGAAGTGCGTACCGACGCCAGCAGCACGGAATCAAAGCCGTTTTGGCACAACGACAGCATGGCTGCGAGCGCGTTATTGCATACGCTAGCCGTCTTTTATCGCCAGCAGAGCAAAATTACTTCATCACAGAACGCGAATGCCTTGCACTCGTCTGGGCAGTGGCTAAATTTCGGCCGTATTTGAATGGACGCCCGTTCACGGTTGTCACTGATCACCACGTCTTATGCTGGTTGTCGTCCTCAAAAGATCCTAGTGGACCTCTCAGCCGGTGGGCTCTACGGCTACAGAAATATTCCTACATGGTTGTCTACAAATCAGGTCGCCACCATGAAGATGCTAATTGTTTGTCGCGTCATCCAGTAGACCTAGCAGACCTTTCTGAGAGCAATGAGTCTACTTGCGGTTTGGCACTTTCCGCGTTTAGCAACATTGGAGACCAGCAACGCCGTGATCCTCACCTCAGAGATGTAAGCCTTCAGCTTAGTGGTCCCAGAACTCCTCCGTCTCTCCGTATGTTCCTGCTCCAAGATGGCGTCTTATATCGCTACAGCATGCATCCTGACGGACCTGAGCTGCTGTTGGTCATACCACAACATATGCGCCAGACTGTCCTTGCACAGTTGCATGATATTCCGATAGCTGGTCACCTGGGAGTTTCAAGAAATTATGACCGCGTTCGATGTCGCTTCTTTTGGCCTGGTTTTTACCGATCCGTCTGCCGTTACGTCACCTCATCCAAATCCTGTCAACACCGCAAAAAACCAGCAACCCTTCCAGCTGGACGCCTTCAGCCCATTCAGATCCCATCCGAACCATTTTATAGGGTAGGTGTTGGCTTACTATAACCGTTCCCTTTATCGGCTAGCGGAAACAAGTGGATAGCAGTCGCCACGGACTACACCACTCGGTATGCCATCGCACGGGCCCTTCCTACCAGTTGTGCAACTGACGTCGCTGACTTTCTTCTAGAAGAGGTCATATTATACCACGGCGCTCCTCGGCAACTGCTTACCGATCGGGGTCGCTACTATTTATCACAAGTTATCCAAGACATATTACACTCTTGCACTGCAAAGCACAAGTTCACAACGGCGTATCATCCTCAAACCAATGGGCTCACGGAACGGGTAAATAGAACCATCACGGACATGCTCGCCATGTACGTTTCTTCCGACCATCGTGACTGGGACTCCGCCTTTCTATTTGTAGCATTTGCCTATAATAGTCTCATCATGACACTGCAGGTTTATCGCCATTTTTCCTCCTGTACGGACGAGTACCTACGTTGCCTTTCAACACGCTCCTTCCTGCCGTTAGCCACGCGTCAGAATATACCCGCGATGTGATTTCTAGAGCTCTAGAGGCACGAGAGATCGCTCGCCGGCGTCTGAGCGATTCGCAGGAACGACAACGACAGGTCCCGTGCCATCATGATGTCTCTTTCAGTCAAGGTGACACAGTCTTTCTCTAGACGCCATCGCGGCGAGTTGGCCTGTGCGAAAAGCTCACTTCACCGTACTCGAGTGCGTACCGTGTTGTGCGCCAAGTCACCAACGTGACATATGAAATTGAGCCTCTTAACGCCACCAGCGCGCGATCGTGTTCTGACGTTGTTCACGTCACTCGGCTGAAGTCATATTACTCGGACCAACCAAGCACCGAGACGGTGCCTTCGCCGCCGGGGGGGATGCTACGGGGTGCCACAAATGAACATTGTAGAAAAGAGGACGATGTTTAGGGCGAGCTCCTGCAGACCGGGCTCCATATTGTATGCCTGCCTGTTTACCAAAAGTAGAGGTATATTTCAGACGCTTTCTCCTCGTAACAATATATATATATATATATATATATATATTGTAACCTCAAAAAGGTGCGTACATGGCACAACCAAAATATAAAAAACACAAAACTGGCTTTTGTAGACCTTATGCGAAATTGCTATCATATGTCGGCCATGTTGAGGCTCAATCATTGTGCGGTCTACGTTTCTTTGCGTATACGTCAGACGTATCGAAGTGAGGCATGTATTGGCTGACAATCCCAATGCCTACGTATTGCTGCATCCCTTGCTGCACAGAGGGAGGAACTACGAATGCTGGACGAAGAAAGATAAGCTGTAAACTTTTCCGTGTTTATTTGTTGAAGCTCATGTTGTTCCCGGCATGTGGTCTGGCTACTGCTTCCTAAACATGTGTTCGCAATATCCTTTCTAAGCAAGTAAGAAGAGCAATAGCATATGTATTCGTGTTCCCCCAAATTGCTGCACGCCGAAGCAAGACACTTTTTGCAGCGTTTTTCACTTGCAGCCGTTTAAAGGGTACCGGCGACTTGCACTCCCACTTCTTCCTACTGTGGCAGCGCGCTGCCGTTTTCAATCTGCTTGCCATTCTTCGCGTGACTCGCCGTTCTTCACGTGAATCATCCTCGCAGCGAAGCTGTGAATTCTAGATGCGAACAGTCTTATGGTCAAGCTCAATCCCGTGTGCGGGATGACCACCCTTACAGCGCAGTGCGCTGTAAGGGTTGTCATCCTTACAGCGCAGTGCGCTGAGCCGCCCTCTCTTCTCCTGCGCTCGCATCACCATCTCCTCAACACATCAATGAGCGCTTACACCCCTATTGCGCATGTGCATTCTCTCCCCCTCTATCTCCTCTTCCGCACTTTCATTACTTCGCAACCCTGACGCAAGCAGAACCTGCTAGCGTGTTTGTCGATTTAAAAACGACTCATCGTGCTGCACAAGCGTTAACTGGCCACATCGTATATATAAGCGCAGGATCTTTACCTTTAAGGTAGTGCTGGTGGGAAACTGCTCCTGTGCGTTGTTGATAGAGAGAGAGAGAGAGAGAGAGAGACGCAACTTTATTTTAAAAAAAGTCCGGGGAGTTGTTCAGGAATCTGGGCAGATATCTCTGCCTAGGTATCGGCCACGAGTCCTTGATCTCTGGCGGCGGCCTCGCCCCAATGGACAGCCCACAGTCGGTCTTCGAGGGCATAGCTGAGCAGAGCACTCTCCCAGCGCGTTCATTTCGAGGCTGCATCCCGGTCCTGAGCGCCACCTCTGCCACACTCCCATAGCTTGAGTTCCAGGGTTTGCCACGGCCTCGCAAAACTTGCAGCACGACGCATAAAGCTCTGGGTCACAGAGATTCAAGATCACCGGGTTTGGAAACGTCTTGGTCTGCAGCTGTCGCCACGTGACCACCTGCCTTTTGTTCAGTTCTTTTCTGTAGTGGCAGAAATTTGCACCTGGCCATTCTGTAATGCTAGGTAACATCTTTAAAGCTGGTGAGGCGATCCTTCCACTCCCATTCCTCACCCGACGTCGCAGCCGGGGTGGTGGTAGTGATGGTGGTCACTTTGTCCGTAAGCCGTCGAGCCGTCTCGAGCACCGCCTCATTGCCGATGAGTGAGGAAGTCTGTGCAAATGCCCATATTACGTAGACATCCCTATTTTCAATTTTGCCCGCAAGTAAAATTTGTAACGCCTCGGGAGAGACACGGCCGTTGGGGAAGTTACGGAATGACGTCTTAGAGTCGCTGATAACCACTTCAGCCATGGTGGTGGCCACTGGGAGTACGATAGCCACTTCCTCGGCTGTCTCCACGTGCTCCGTGCGTACCGTGACGCTAGTCTTGCAAATATTCTGGTGATCCATTACAGCGGCCGTGAAGCCACGCCTGCGCGCCTAGCTTAGCGCGTCCACGAACACTGCCTCTTTACATTTTCCATACTTCTGTATCTTAAATGTGTGGCAGTTTGGGCTAGTTGGTATGGCATGACGATAGTTATAGCGCGAAAACAAAACGACGACACAGAGACGACACTGTGTCGTCGTTTTGTTTTCGCGCTATAACTATCGTCATTCTTTTTGTATGTCCTGCGCTCGTTTTTCCCGTCTACCCCTGAGGTATTCGGAGTGCATGTTCTTCGGCAAAGGAAGGATGACCAGCCAATCCTTTACGTTGCTTGGTACGTAGAGTTTTACCCCGTGCCGAGCGTGATATGCAATTCCTAAACTCTCTAGTATGTGCCTGCCCGTTGTGCTTTTAGAAAGGCGCTCGTACTGCGCTAGGGTCTGTGCCTCCATCAAATCCTCCAGCGTGTTGTGGATGCCCACATCGAGTAATTTACTCGTTCGTCGGTAGCCTTATCGCCTGTTTGTACGCCTTCCTGATGAAGCCCTCCAGTTTTGTGTTTTCCGCTACCTGCCACTTGAGGTTGGATGCCACGTACGTTAGTCGGCTCATTACGAAGGCTTGAACTAGCCTTATCATACTGCCCTCTTTCATACCGCTGTGTCGGTTTCCTATGCGTTTTAGTAGTCGGATGGTCTGAGAAACTGCGCCTTCTAGTCTCCTGATGGTCTCCCCATTGTGTCCATTCACCGTGTTGTGTAAGCCGAGAACACGTATAATATTAACCCTAGGCACGGGTCACCCATCAGATGTCGTTAGACGTATGTCTGTACCGGCATCATCATTTACCTCACCGTTCGGCTTGCGGCCCCTTCGTTTGTGTTTGTATACTAAATGTTCTGATTTTTACGCAGAGCAGCCCAAGCCGGTGTTCCGTAAGTATCCCTCAACCGTCTCGATCTCACGCTGTAACGTCTGTTCTATGTGCCCGTCGCAGCCCTGTGTAACTCACAACGTAATGTATTCGGCGTAAAGGCTGTGATGGAGCTATTCGATTTCTCGTAGCTTGGCTGGCAGCGCCAAAAGAGCTACATTGAAAAGCATGGGTGATATCACCGATTCCTGCAGTGTAACGGCGCTACCCAATTCCATTTCCTCAGAAATAAGCTGCCCGAAAGTAAGCTTGGAATTTCTATTCGTGAGAAAATCTTAAATGCAGTTGTACGTTCGTTCGCCCAGATTTAGTTCTTGCATTTTGACCAGTACGGTTTCAACTGTTACGTTATCTAAGGCCTTTTTCAGGTCCAGGCCAAGTACGGCCTTGGTGGCCTTTGTAGGGCTATATATTACCTGATGTTTTTTCTGAAGCATCACATCCTGCGTCGAGATGTTTTGCCTGAACCCCAACATCGTGTGGGGAAGCAGGTCACGGTCCGTGAGGTAGTTGGTTAGCGTGGTGAGAACCACGTGCTCCATTACCTTTCCCAAGCACGAAGTTAGCGAGGTCGCTCTGAGGTTCTCTTACCGCAGTCGCTTACCCCACTGCGGTATCAGTATTATGTGAGCAGTCTTCCACTGTTGAGGAACTTTTTTTTTTCCCAGAACCCTTGACAAACAGCGCAAGTTTTTTATCGACTTATCGTCTTGATTCGTGAGCGTATTGTTTGTAATATCGTCGGGCCCGGGCGCCGCAATACTGCCCTGATTTGTGACTCGCAGATTGGTCTGTCTAGGACTTCGTCGACAGCACCTCTGTAATCAAGTTGCACTTGCGACCGGGTAGAACTGATGAACCATTCCGTAATCTCCCGCAGCATGTCATGCTCGGAGCCTTCATACGCATGTACTATTCTGTAGATGTTCTGTCTGTTTTTGGTTTTTGTCTCATCTGGATCTAGCAGGTACCTAAATAAGTTCCAAGTCTTTGCGAACCCTAGTCGGTTCTACATGCTACTTCAAGTATTCTCCCACTGTTGCTTGCACAGCTGCTGCGCGTGACTCTCAATATCTATATTGAACTTTGCGATCGCTTTCCTAAGTGGTCTGTAGTGCCTCTGCCTTTTCAAACTTGCCTGCGAACAGCGTTTAGCCTCCCTCATATGTAAGAGTCTGCTGTAAGTGCATATGTAAGAGTCTGCTACATATGTAAGTTCTGCTCCCGGCGGGACTTATTGCGTCGCCGCGGCATAGTCCCGCTTCAGCGAGTCAGTCCATGCACTAATATCGGTAATTGATTACTCCGATTTTCCCGACTCTCTCATTCTTCTGAATTTGTCCCACTCGACCAATTTAAGCTGATTTCCTCTAGTCTTGCCCGGTCCTGATCTGACTTTAACCTCTATTATGAAGTGATCCCTACCCAGATCTTGCTGCGTGTTAACTGTGAATCGACAATGTTTTTCGTGAAGGTTAAGTCCACTATGGTGCATACGCTAACACTGTTACCTTTTCGCATTGGAAAGGAGTGGTCGGTAACGAGGGTCCGACCCTCTTTCTGCGTGGTGAGCCACAGGTTCTTGCCCTTGACATTTCCGAATTTTTAGCCTCACGGGTTGTGTTGAGCGTTAAAGTCCCAGGCAGTTCGTTCACTATTGCGAACAGGACCGCCTGTTCGTTCACTATTGCGATCATTTTTCGAATCAGCGGGCCGAATCTTTGCGTCGCGGACTGCTGTAAACATTCAAGACAAAAAGGCTGCTAGTTACCTTCCGATGTGGTATGACTTTTCTTAAAGTATGTTCGACTTCGTTATTTCTGTATCGTACTGGACGGCCATAAGATTTCAACTGACCAGCGTGGTAATTGCCGATCTCTCTCCCGTGGCGCCACTGTAAAGCCTGCAGCCCGACAATTTTGTCTTGGCGTTAGTTTCTTGTAATAGTATAATATCCGCATTTTATTTGTTGATCAGGTATTGCTGTTAATGACATCGTTTCCTAGTGACACCCCTGCAATTTCATTGCCAGATTGAATACGTGTTCTGAGTAGCCATGGTGGCATTACGGCTTTCCAGTGATCTCGCCCGTCTCTGTTACCGCAGGCCTGCTGTAAGGTTTTTTAGTCATTTTATTATGCCCGCAACTGCTTGCTTGCGAACCACTGCTAAGTATACTGACTGCCACCGATAATTTCAGTTCAAGCTCACCTACGCGCGTTTGCATAGTTCCTAACTGTTGCTGTATCTGCTGTTGCATTGTGACAAACTGCTCCTGCATCAATTTAGTTATCTGAACGAACATGTCCTCCATTTTCTTTTTAAGCGTTTTCTTAGCTTGCTCCACTCGGAGTTCTACGTCTTTCTGCACCACTTTTTTCTGACTCTCTCGCCTGTACGTTCTTCTTTCACTGCAATCTGAATCTACGTCTATAGCACTTCATTTTAAAGGCGCACTCACCTCTACACCACTATGTATTGTTTTCTCCGGAACCTCGGCTATTTGTGCTACTTCTTTAGTGTTTTTGCCTGCGTTTCTCAATTTAGCGGTTTCTTCCTTAAGAATGCTAATCTCGTCTGAAAGTGTTGCGTTGTCCTTAGTAAGCTGCATAAGCATCTTCTTAATCTGTGCCAACTCTTTGTTAGTCTCGGCATTAGCATTGGAGGTAGCAGCCTTGACCTTCGCACGTATGTCGGAAACAATCCACCCAGCTCACTTTGAGTGGTTCGGGGTGCCCGCTTCCGGTTTTTCCTCCCTGTGTTTGCGTCGGTGTTGTTCCAGACCAGGGGGTTGACGTGCTCAGGGCTCTGGAACTGGCCCTCAGCTGATCTTTCTCTCCCTTCTTGCCGCTTCTCGATCGGGAGCGGGTGCAGGAGCGGGAACGCAAACTCGACCAATTCTTGCGTCTGTTGTCCAACTCAGCTGCCCCGCCACGGTGGTCTAGTGGCTAAGGTACTCGGCTGCTGACCCGGAGGTCGCGGGTTCAAATCCAGGCTTTGGTGGCTGCATTTCCGATGGAGGCGGAAATGTTATACCCCATGTGCTCAGATTCCGTGCGTCCGCGTAAACTCGAGGCGTTTTTTGCAGGTTTCTTTCCCACTGTTGCTTCTTGACTAAGTAATGGGTCTTATCCTGGCCCTGCATTTCCTGTCACCAGTCGGATAGTCCCTGCCGCAGAGAAGGCCGCTAGGCTCGCACCGATGATCGGCGGTGGGCTCTGCGCTCCCACATCCACGACACCTTTTTGCTTGCGGCTGTAGGCAAACTTCTGATCAGTGGCCTAGTCCTCCGCACGTGTAACACGTTTCATATTGCTTAATGAACTATACGCAGCAGTACTCACAATTCCTGTAGTATACGTAACGAGGTACGTACGTGCCCTGGAATACAATAATCACGTCATTATAGCGACCCATCCTCTTGGCGTGCAATATGTTCAGGTTCTTGTCGTTCACTAAGCTCTTCTCGATATCATCGGAGGTGTCGTAGTCCGGCATCTCTCGAATGATTCCCTTCCACGTATCTTCCGGCGCGATTATGTGTGTGATGACTTTGTATGTTCTGTCTCCTATGCGGAACGTCTTCATCGCAGTGTACTATTACGCTCTGCACCGCTGCACTCACTACAATGATGTTCCACCACTCGTTCATGCGAATTGAGTCCTTTACCACATCTTCGAACATCAGCCCAGTTGCTCTCTGCATGCAGTCGCCTACCTACGCTGTATGCAACTGTGTTAAAGCCATCCTTCGGTCACATAAAGACCTTGATGACTTCTTTTGGAAGGTCAGAATTCATCTTTTGTATGTTCCTACACGCTCGTCTTTTATGGTCCTTCGCGTCTGCTGACACGGCGCCTTCTTGACTGCCTGCGGTAATGTCCGCGACCGTTGCCCTAATATTCTTCTTACGTGCATGGATCGTGATCCAGCCTTGTTCTTCTGCTGTTTCCTTCCCAGAGATGTCGTCTCCCTCCTTTTGATTGAGGTCCATCGAGTTAGGCTGCGAGGTGAGTCAGGGAGCTTGCACTCCCCTCGGTGAAGCTTGAGCTGAGGCCACGGTTGCGGTTGGTGTAATGGCGTCACCTGGTCGTTGTTAGGGTTAGCATTTCCATCGGCGTTGCATGAACAGAAGGTAGGTGTAGCGGCCAAGATTTGGCTCACCAGAATAAACTATAGCTGGCGGTAAGGATCGTCGGCTTCCCAGATTGTTGCTAATGTTTTCACTTTCCGAAGTTTCGCAATTTCGCTACTATTTTGAAAGTTCGTGGAGCTCCCAAGCAGTGCGTCTGCTTGCTGCGACCCCCTAGCGGCGAAGCTCGCGTTATAGAGCAAGAAAAACTAGCTAAAAATCACTGCATTTCAAGCTGCTTGAAGATAATTATGGGGCGAAGCTTTCGGAGGCGATTATTGTGATTAAAAATGAGATAGTACTGAGACTGATTGTGGTTGTGATATTTATATAAATTTGTTTATTCAAAGAGATAGTGCTGAGACCGATTGTGATATAGCGGTGATTCTTCTTTATAGATGATATGAGGTTCTGAGTTCCGGGTTACGTTTTGACTTCATAATCACAGCTTCATTAGCTATCGTCTCTGGTGTAATTTTCTTGTCGGTATTGCCGTCTTGCATCCGCTTTGTTGTCTCAACTGCGTGTCAGCTTGGCGTTTTTTCCCGCTTAGCCTTTGCCTCCTCAGCCCTCGTCTGTGGTGTAAAACTTTGTTATCGCTATAGCCGCTTTGCATCCACTTCCTTCTCTTTTGTGTCCGCGGTAGCTCGTCGTCGACGGCGATGCTGGAACTCAGTAAATCGCGCTTTCCTGCGTTCGTCTTCGTCCAAATGAGAGAAGAGAATGTGTGGTATGGAACATGGTTATATATATATATATATATATATATATATATATATATATATATATATATATATATATAATATATATATATATATATATATATATATATATATAGCGTTGAAAGCAGCGCCATCACATGGGATGGATGGATGGATGGAAATGACTGTACCCTTTTGATCGGGCGGTGGCTAGCACCCCTAAGCAGTAATACTTATTGAACCAAAAACTAGATTTAATTTTTTTCCTTTAAATAGTAAGGTTTGTGATTAGCACTTTGCACTGAAGGGTTTATTTTCACTCATGCCTTGAGTTTAGCCACCAATCAGATAACCTCCTTCAAGTTAATTCTACCCACCTACAATCTATTTTGCCCTCCCTGTTTGTGAACCCCAGTGCTTTGAAGAACTCTGCGCCATCATCCTGAACTATAGGGTGAATCCCTTTACACAACATTATCAAGTGTTCGGCAGTTTCTTCTTCCTCTCCACACGCACTGCATACTGTGTCTACCCCTTCGTATTTGACCCGATTTTCTTGGTTCGCAATACAACCATCCTGGCCTCAAACAGTAGATAACTACCCCAAGTATTATCATAGATCCTTTCCTTGGCAATTTCCTGCTTAAAAGTTCGATAGATCTCTAGTGCGGACTTCTTAATCATGCCAATTCTCTACATGTCGGTCTCAGCTTCCTTCACATCCTTAACCAATAATTCTTTTTGGTTTGGCCCACTGCTGTTTTCCAAGTATTTACCAGTCAATTATCTGGTTTGCTTCCTCCATTTTGTATCGACATTCTTCATGTACAAGGAACTGAAAACCTTCCTTGTCCAACGCTCCTCCCCCATTTCTCTCAATCGCTTCTGAAGTTTTATCTTGCTGCTAGCTTCCCTGCCCTCAAATGAGGTCCATCCCATATCAGCTTGTTCGACCCTGATTTGGTGTATTCCCGTGAGCTCCTAATGCAAGCCTCCCTATTCCACGTTGCTTAATTTCAAATCTTCCTTGAACTTCTGATCTCATGCACAAGACTGCATTGACGAACGTCAGACCAGATACCATGACCTCTTTCCATATTTCTCTCACAACATCATACCTATTGTAATTCCACAGTGCCCTGTTTTTCATTACCGCTGCATTCCTGTTACCTTTAGTCGTCAAGTATGTTTCGTGTTTCCTTAGGTACTCGGCCCCATTCCTTAGCCATACGCCAAGAAACTTGTAATTATCTGTTATCTCTAGCGTGACCTCCTCTATTCTATGCTCACTACCTTCTTTGTCAATGAAAAACATGACTGCTGATTTTTCCTTCATCATCATCATCATCAGCCTGACTACGTCCACTGCAGGACAAAGGCCTCTCCCATGTTCCGCCAGTTAACCCGGTCCTGTGCTTGCTGCTGCCAATTTATACCCGCAAACTTCTTAATCTCATCTGCCCACCTAACCTTCTGTCTCCCCCTAACCCGCTTCCCTTCTCTGGGAATCCAGTCAGTTACCCTTAATGACCAGCGGTTATCCTGTCTACGCGCTACATGCCCTGCCCATGTCCATTTTTTCTTCTTGATTTCAGCTATGATATCCTTAACCCCCGTTTGTTCCCTAATCCACTCTGCTCTCTTCTTGTCTCTTAAGGTTACACCTACCATTTTTCTTTCCATTGCTCGCTGCGTCGTCCTCAATTTAAGCTGAACCCTCTTTGTAAGTCTCCAGGTTTCTGCTCCGTAGCTAAGTACCGGCAAGATACAGCTGTTATATACCTTCCTCTTGAGGGATAGTGGCAACCTACCTGTCATAATTGGGAGTGCTTGCCGAATGTGCTCCACCCCATTCTTATTCTTCTAGTTACTTCAATCTCGTGATTCGGCTCTGCGGTTATTACCTGCCCTAAGTAGACATAGTCTTTTACAACTTCAAGTGCACTATTACCTATCTCGAAGCGCTGCTTCTTGCCGAGGTTGTTGTACATTACTTTCGTTTTCTGCAGATTAATTTTAAGACCCACCTTTCTGCTCTCCTTGTCTAACTCCGTAATCATGAGTTGCAATTCGTCCCCCGAGTTACTCAGCAATGCAATGTCATCGGCGAAGCGCAGGTTACTAAGGTATTCTCCATTGACTCTTATCCCTAACTGTTCCCATTCTAGGCTTCTGAAAACCTCCTGTAAGCACGCGGTAAATAGCATTGGGGAAATTGTGTCCCCCTGCCTTACACCCTTCTTGATTGGTATTCTGTTGCTTTCTTTATGAAGCACTATGGTACCAGTTGATCCCCTGTAGATTTCTTCCAGAATGTTTATATATACTTCATCTACGCCCTGATTCCGCAGTGTTTGCATGACGGCTGATATTTCTACTGAATCAAACGGCTTCTCGTAATCTATGAAGGCTATGTATAGTGGTTGGTTATACTCTGAGCATTTCTCTATTACCTGATTGATAGTATGGATGTGGTCAATTGTTGAGTAGCCTGTTCGAAATCCTGCTTGTTCCTTTGGTTGATTGAATTCTAATATTTTCTTTACTCTGTTAGCAATTACCTTTGTAAATAGCTTGTATACTACAGAGAGCAAGCTGATCGGATTTTTCCTTACTGAATCTGAAATCTAACCTATCTCCTTCATTACCGCAGATGTCCACCAATCTCTGCAAATCTTCCTTGTTGTCGGCCATTAGTGCTATATCATCTGCGTACATCAAAGGTGGTAGTGCCTGTTCAATGAGTTTTCCTTGTTTGACGAAAGAGAGGTTGAAGCCCAGTCCACTTCCCTCTAATTTGGCCTCTAATCCTTGTAGGTACATCATGAATAATAAGGGTGACAGGGGACACCCCTGCCTAAGCCCCCGTTTTACCTCTGCAGTCTTGGATACCTGTTTTTCCCACTTTATAACTACCTTGTTACCTTTATACATATCCTTTAAAAGATTAGTGACTACATCTTCGGCGTCTAGTGTGTCCAGTATTCCCCACAATTTCTCTTGTAACACGCTATCATACGCTCTCTTGATATCCAAATATACTAGCCACAAGGTCTTGTGTTCCTTTTTTTGGTATTTCAATGCACTGCGTCAGTGAGAACAGATTGTCTTCCAACCTCTTGTGTTTCTGAAACTCATTCTGCAATTCCCCCAGCACCCCCTCATCCTCTATTCATGCCTGCAGTCTTTCCTTTATAATCTGCATTGCCAGCCTGTAGATCACTGATGTCACTGTCATAGGACGGTAGTTGTTTATGTCATCTTCATCCTCCTTGCCTTTATAGATCATGCTCATCCTGCTAAGTTTTCATTTATCGGGGACTTCTCCATCAATTAATGTTATGGTCACTGCCTCTCCCAAAGCCTGCTTAGACTTCGGACCGAAGGTCTTTATCAGCAAAAGTGGAATGCCATCTGGGCCTGTTGATGTACTACTACGAACCCTTCTCTCAGCCCTTTCCCACTCTCGTTGTGAAAATGGAACCATTGCGCCACTTGATTCATCCTTGTCTATTGTGGTGCATAAAGCACCTCTTTGTTGAAACTTTTCTGTCACCCTTGTTCTTATATATTCAATAGCTTTGTCCCCTTCTAGCCTAGCACCTTGAGCTGTAGTTATAAACCTCTGCTCTAGGCTCGTCTCATTTTTAGGGAGTTTAGATGGTTCCAAAATTTCACAGCTGCCTTTCTATCTTTTTTATGGACTTCTGCCAGCCACTGAGCTCCCTTTCTTTTAATCCTTTCATTGATCAAAAGGGATGCATCCCTTCTACAGCTTAGAAAGATTTTCCATTTCCTTTCAATATCATCTGTCGGTTCACCCCGCTGCTTAGCATGTCTGTGTTCCCTAGAGGCTTCCTGACGTTTTGCTATGGCTCTCTTAACTTCCTCATCCCACCAACTTTTGGGTTTGTGTCTTCTTTACCGGGGTGACTTGTCACGTGCCTTAGCAAGCTCTAGGTCAAACAGTCTAATTAGATTCGTGTTTGTCAACACTGTTTTATTATCCTCAGTCATTACTTTCTCAATTTGTTTAGTGGCTATTTCAATTTTTCTTCCTGAATAAAAATTTTCCTGTAGTTGCTCATCTTGTCTCCTTCCCACTTTCACTGCTCTTCCAAAACTTAGCATGATAAGTTTGTGATCACTACCAAGACTTCTAGAGCCACCTTCATTTATGCGCATTCCCCTGAGCTTATCTCAAATCCTATGTGACATCAGTGCGTAATCTATCATCCACTGCAGCCTTCCTACCTCTTTTGTTATTTGCCCTTCACACTTTTCGGTACTCTTTCAAATGATCAATTCAAGCCTTTCACACATATCCATGATCATTTTGCCTGTCGGGTCGGTATACCCATCTATATCTTCTATGTGCGCATTCATATCTCCTAGTATAATTATCTCGCACTCTCCTCCTAACTCCTGAATGTCATTTGATATACACTCTACCATTGCCTGGTTTTCCTCTCTGGCCTTTGCTCCCGTCCACAAGTACACGAAACCAAGGAGTGTCATTTGCCCTGCCACTTTCCGTTTCAGCCATAAATGTTCCTTGCACTCCTGCTTGACCCTTTGCCAGTCTGTACGTTTATGAATGAATGCCCGAATACCACTCCCCTTTCTGCTGCCTTCTGTTCTATTGCAATATTCCCACGCGTAGTCTGCATTGTCAGGAGGTTCTTTCATGTCCCTGAGATGTGTTTCTACAAAATTGTACACCATTGGCCTCTCCTTCCTTAACTGTTCTTATATCTCTTCCCACTTCAGCCTGTTCCTACCACCCTGCATGTTAATATACACTATGTCTGAATTGGCTCGGCGCTCGTGGCTACGTCCACTTCTGCCCCGGATTCTACCTATCTTAGATACCGGTGCCACTTTGGAATCGTATCTCTCTATACCACCTGTCAAGGAGTCTCCCTGGTAGTTTTCCTCGTTACTCTCTATTCTGCACCCCGAAGGGCGCGCTTGCGCCCCCATAAAAGCTACTGTGCTTCCTGCAAGTGGCCGACCCACCTCAAGACCTAATCGCCCATCCAAATGTATTCTGTCTCGTTGAAAACCACCCCAACTATGCACCTCTCTGTTTATTTCCACCACTTCAAAGCCTTTTTCTCGACTCATCCGCCATATATCTTGGTTTTCATTAACAACCGCTCTTTGCAGGTTGCTATCACGCACCGGTAGCTCCGGTATCGTGCATATCACTACCTGTACATGAGGAGAAGTGGCGTGCATGTCATCGACGCCTTTCGCCAGTGTGGTTGCTAGTCCTGCTGTATCTTCATTGCAGACATCGTTTAAATCACCTGAAATTACCACGAGGTTTCCTCTATCAGCTGTAGTTTTGAGTTTTGCACTCGCTTGCCTCATGACCGCTTCCAGCTTGCGTCCTGGGAACGCCCCTACCGCAACCCTCTTGTCACCTCTCACCCTCTCTTTGATGGCTTCTGTGCATCAATTTAAATTCGAGTCCCCGGCGATTATCATATTGCCACGTTCCATTTCACAAGTTTTTGTTATCGTTCCGAAACACCACACGATTCTCGGCGCAAACCGCGCCTGCAGGTTTCGAGAAGGTTCCGGACTGTAGCAGATCATTTCGATAAGATCACGCCCACTGTGCGAACGGTACAGATTGTTCTGGAACCTACGCCACCGCCAGCGATAACGCTAGAACATTCGACGGCAACGGTATAAATGCCGACGCGCTTCGCCGCTTGTCAGTTGTTGATCGAAGGCCGACGCTGCGTTCGCCGCTATCAGTCCGAGACTGCTATCTGTGCAAGACTGCTGGTGTAATTAGACTTTCCCTTTACCGGGCACAGGTTCGCCCAAATAAACAGTTAAATCCCAACACGAAGTTTTCTGTCTTTGGCCACGTCACGACCCCATGACAATATGCTGCGACTTTTCAGCTGGAGCGTCCTGCACCTGGGGGTTACTTGCACCTGTGATGCCGGCTGCTTTGTCTCTCCCAGCCCCACCACTACTTCGCTGAAGCTGGGCTTTGCGACGATTGAACCGGCTGAACCTGCTTTTCCGAACTTGCTTGCTCTTTCTTCTTCGCCGTTCTGGTTGCTGGTTCCCTACTGTTTTCTTCGTAGGCCGCTCTTCTCTTCACCTTGGCTAGTGCTTCCTCGGCGGACTTCAGTCTTTCTCCCATAGCCTTCGTTTTCTCTTGCTTTGTCGCCAACGCAATCTCGAGTTCGGTAATGGTTATCAGCAGGTCACTCTGGGCAACCACCATTTTCTTCATTTTTTCCTCGACCTCACATTGCCTACACTTCGCGTCAGTCTCTTCTCCTTCCGCTTCTACACTTGGGTCCACTTTCAAAGCCACCCCACATCCTGAACACTTTGCAGTCTTTTTAACCATGTCTTTTCGACACCAATTGTCCCTATGACTTATCTCACTCGATAATTACAAAACTCGAGCCCTGTCCTACGAAAAAGAGAAAGTCTAAGCTCTCCTACAAAAAATTGCGTGTTCAATGCACGTGCAGTTCGACCGCGGGGAGGCAAAAGAAGAAAACAACAAAAAACAAAAACTTCAAACACACACACACGCACAAACTAATAAATACCTGGTGACTGACCCCCGAAAAAGCCGTACAAAAATAAGTGCTACAGGAATTTGAACTGCTGCCTTATAATTTTAAAGACACGCTAAAAACATGCAAAACCACTTATCTGCGCAGTCGATCAGGATTGCTAAAAAAACATCTACAATTAATCGCAGTGCCCTCCGTTGCTTATAAGTTTAAGGTACATGCATAATGGTTACCACCAACGCCCCCTTTTGCTTATAAGTTGAAGGTTACATGGTTTCAGACAGACGGGAGACGGCGGACATCGTGAGGTCTCAAGGGGTTTCGCCCCCACACAGGACTGTGGTCCTCTGTGTCTAATTGTGATCTATTGTTTTTCATTGCCCATTACCAGCAATTGGCATGTTCCAGTAGGAAACACCGGTCCACCACTGCATACTTTGCGTCTCTCCATGTTTCTCTCCTGGGCAACGACGCGATGAGCGCCAGCGTCAACGCCACTCTCAGTTTAAGCTTTAGCGCTCACTTCTTTTCATCTACACAAGGCTTCCTTTCAAGCGAGATGCTGTAGTGCTTTCTTAAATGCGAAGCATTTCTTAACAAACTTCGGCGACTATGAGCGTATCTATCTACCATCTATCTATCTATCTATCTATCTATCTATCTATCTATCTATCTATCTATCTATCTATTTATCTGTCTATCTATCTGTCTATGTATCTATCTATCTATCTATCTATCTATCTATCTATCTATCTATCTATCTAGTGGCCTACGACTTTTAGCTCTCCTAACCATTTCGATAATGGTATCAATACCAAACTTCGTATGGCATAACATGACTGTATGAAGAACATATTTGACAAGTCATAACACAAAAGTCATGGCATGTATATCATGAATGTCATGATTATCATTTATTGGTCCTGCGGCTCTTGCGGTGGTTTCGTTCACACGACATGTTGCAAAACTGGTATAACATAGCTGAATGGCGAACACAAGCAACAGACCCTTACATGAAAATCAGGACAAGTGTATCATGTAACAACATGATTACATGCCACGCTCATGATGCACTCTTGGCCATTTCGATAGCATCACATATACCAAATTTGGTATTACGGTATGTGAATGAATGACGAAGGTATCTGACTTGTGCAAATATGATAAGCTTTCATGTAACAACATGACAACATGCCACGCTCATCATGCGCAGGCGGCCATTTCGCTAGCTTCACTTAGTGGAGATGCTACTCGAAGACACTTTTTTTAAATATTCACCCTAGAGCAATAAAACTTGTGCTCTTTATGGAACTTTTTATGCTGATTTCAAATATATAATTAGATTTCTTGCAAGTTGCACACTTTTAGCTCTACGACATGACAAAGTGAAAACCTTAACCCTTTTTCCTCCCCTCTTTTCAACTCTAAACTTCTGTAATATTTTACTATTCATAGCTCATAATGGGGGGGGGGGGATAAACAACAAGAGGGAAGGCAGGGAGGTTAACCAGGCACATGCCCGGTTTGCTACCCTACGCTGGGAGAATAGGAAGTGGGCATAGAGATGACAGAGAAAGAGGAAAGAGAAGAGAAAGAGAGAGAAAAAAAAACAAAAAAGGGAGGATTGTCAATCAATCGGCTGGCGCGTATGCAGCGGTGGCACTACACAAATGTTAAAGGTGGTCACGTAGGCCTGCAGTCCTCAAAAAGCACAAGACAGCTTTGACTGCTTTTTGAACCGACGAAAGGCGATGACGGTCTTCCAGTACATGATTAAAGACACAGCGCAAACAACGGCAGGAAGAAAGGAAGAGACAGGACAGAGCGCTGCCTGTCCTGTCTCTTCCTTTCTTCCTGCCGTTGTTTGCGCTGTGTCTTTAATCATGTATTTGAACCAACTCGCCCAAGCTTTAACCTTAGCAAGTCTTCCAGTAGCATCTGCACAGAGAGTGGCCGATCGTCCAATTGTCGCAATGCGTCCGAAAGCTTCTGTCTTTCAGAGGCAAATTGAGGGCAATGGCATATCAGATGGTCGATGTCTTCTTTGGTGCAGCTTCACGTCGACGAAGTCCGGATGGAGGTCGAAGTTCCAGTCGAGGGTTTATTTGGTATAGTCTCGTATGTATTATGCTTGGGGTGTTCCACTCCTGCAAACTCAGACTACGTGCCAGGTGACGAAGTTGCTTTGTAGCGTCAGTCCTTGACAAACGAATCGAAAGGGTGTGCTCTTCTTGGTGCGATGTGCGAGCCGCGTTGTCTGCGGAATCATTGCCACTGATCCCACAATGGCCAGGAAGCCACTGAAACTTGACCTCGTGGCCTGTTTCTATGACGTGGTGAACAAGCTTGACAACTACTTAAGGTAATTGTTCATGGCAACTTCCTCGAAGGACTGACTGCATACTCTGTAGGGCTGGTTTCGAGTCGGAAAACACAGCCCATTTACTCGGTCTTGGATATTTGAACTACTCTAGGGCGCCACGCAAAGCCGCAAGTTCTGCCGCCGTAGACGTAGTGACATGTGACAGTTTGATTCGCAGAGTGATTCCTCTAGCTGGAATCACCACCGCACCACCAGAACCAGACGCTGTGGTTGAACCATCGGTGTATATGTGCACGTGGTCGTTGTACATTTCGTGCAGATGGCTCAAGCTCAATTGTTTTAGGGCGGTTGAAGGCAAATTTGATTTTTTTCTGTATTCCTGGAATTGAAACACGTACTTGTGGAAGTGTCAGGCACTACGGAGGATTCACCAGTTTCTCAGCAGGCGTAAAACCTGACGTAAACGACGCACGATGAGCACAGACAATTGCACTGAATTTCGTGCGGGGCCTCTCAGTAGCGAGGGTTGCCAAGTGGTGGGAAGGATTCCTAGCATGTTGCCTGAGGTACGTACGCATCGTTTCAATGGTGATGTGTGCCATGATCAAGTAGTTCTGTGCAATGGCAATATTTTCAGTTGTCGATGCGCAGCGGGGTAAACCAAGGCATATCCTAAGCGCTTGGGCATGAATATTTTGGATTGTGCGCAGGTTCGTTTTGCACGTGTTAGATATAACAGGTAGGCTATACCGCAGGAATCCAGTAAATAATACCTTGTACAGCTGTAACATAGACTCGACAGACATTCCCCAAATTTTCCCAGCAAGAAACCTGAATAAGTGACAAATGGCAATCAGCCGCTTTTTCGCGTAGTTTACGTGGGGTGTCCAAGACAGGTTTCGGTCGATTACGACTCCCAAGAACCTGTGACTTCGGCTGCATGACACCAACTACCCGTTAATTGATATGCTGTAAGCGGACATTGGTTTTCTGGTGAACGCCACGACTGCACACTTCTCACTTGCGATTTCGAGCCCTTGTTTGCGTAAGTGGTACGATGTCACTGATGCTGCCTTCTGAAGTCGAGCGCGAAGTTGAAGTCGAGTCACACCTGATGTCCACACACAGATGTCATCAGCATAAATGGAAATTCGTACACTGCTTGGTTGCTTGCCAACTAGTTCAATGACTGTTAGGTTGAACAGCGTCGGGCTTAGCACTCCGCCTTGCGGGACTCCTCGGCTGCAGTAATACTCGGGTGTCGGGCCATTCTATGTCTGCACGTGAAATGATCTATTCTGTAGGTAGCTCTGAACCCACGTATATATCCTGCCACCGAGTACCACTCCTTCTAGTGCGCTGAGAATGGCTTCGTGGGTGACATTGTCGTATGCCCCTTTAACGTCAAGAAACATAGCAGCAGATAACCGTTTGCAGGCCTTCTGGTGTTCTACATATGTCACCAAGTCAACTACATTGTCAATTGACGAGCGGCCACGTCTGAACCCGGACATGGCATCTAGATATATTTCGTAGAACTCTAAGTACCATTCCAGACGCGTTAAAATCATCCTTTCCATAACTTTTCCCACACAGCTCGCGAGGGCAATCGGGCGGTAAGAGGAAATGTCCAAGGGTGACATGCCGGCTTTGAGAAGTGGAATCAGGCGACTTAACTTCCATTCCTGTGGAACCATGCCAGTTTGCCAGGAGTCGTTGTACAGCTGCAAGAGTGCCTTCCGAGCTTCATCTCCTAGGTGACACAGAGCGCGGTAAGTGATGCCGTCAGGTCCTGGCGCTGAAGAACGTCTACACAAAGCAAGCGCAGCCTTTAGTTCGTCCATTGAAAATGAAATCTCCATTCGCGGATCACGTGAGGATATAGAAAAGTCGGGCGTCTTTGTTCCAGTTGAATTTGAGCCGCAGGCAATCCTTCGACAGAAAGAATCTGCGACATCAATCTCTTCGCAGCGTAAGTGGAGTGCCAGAAATTTTAATGGGTAGCGCTGAGTAATGGTTGTACGAAGACCCCGGACAGTTCTCCAGATTAGTGACAGAGGCTTTCTGGGATCCAAAGACTCGCAAAAAGATACCCATCGTTGCTTGTCCAACTTGTTCATGTGACGCTGTATTTTCTTTTGTGTGCATCTGGCCACTCTCGGATCATCAAGTGACCTCGTGCGTCTATAACGTCGTTCTGCACGTCGACGAATCGCTCGGAGTTTCTCGAGAACAATGTCCATATCAGTGCGAGATAAGCTCACCGGAAGCAAACGCGTCGTTGACTGTAGTGTGCTCTTTGTAGCGTCCTCTAGGATGAAAGGTGAGGCGCCAAAAGAGTCTTCCATGATTAACTTGTATTTTTGCCGATCGGTGCACTGGAAGGCTCTGGAAGACTTGAGACTTAGAAAGACGTCAATCTTCAGGTATGTTGGGATGTGGTCGCTACCCCTTGTTTCCAAATCCGAAAACCAGTGCACTCTGCTGGTGAACGAGCGTGAGACGAAAGTGAGGTCCAGGCAACTGCTATAGGCCGATCCACGCAGATAAGTGGGGCTGCTGTCATTCACCAGGATAAGTTCACATTCAGAAGCGAAAGGCAGTAACTGTCTACCTCTAGTGTTGACCCTGGAGCTTCCCCATAAGTAGTGGTGGGCACTGAAGTCACTGGCTGGGGAGTTGAATTCAAAATTCCGCGCAAGCGCTAACGGTCTAGACGACTTGATAGATGTAAGTAGGCTCCGATGATGGTGAATGTGGTCTTCTTGTTTTTTACTGTTAGGCAAACGTACTGGTTTTCTTCGTCAGGGGGTACAGGGTGATGAACATAAGTTAAGTCGCGCCGTATGAACACAAAGACCTTGCTGCGCTCTCCGTGGGTAGAAGACATAAAGCACTCATATTCAGACAGTCTCATCTGAGCTGACAGGTTCTGTTCACAAATCACAATTATGGAGAACTGGTTCGTGAATACATATTGCCGGAACTCGGACATACGCGTCCTAAGTCCTCTGGCATTCCACTGAAGGACAGATGCGTTCTTGACCTCCTCTTGAAAGGATAACATGTTGTGGGCCATCGTTTTACCTTAGAGCTGCAAGCACCGGACTCAAAGTGTCTAGCACTTGGAGTGCGCTCTGCGCTGATGGGGTGTTCATGTTGCTTAGGAGCATGCGGAATGCGCTCATAAGGGTCTGCAACATGTTGATGACCTGGCGATCCTCAGTAGTCTTTTCATCAGTGGTTTGTGATGGCATCGAGTTCGGCGCTATTTGATGCACCCCTGAAACAGGCTGTGTTCGTGGAAGTGATGGCCACTATTCACGAGGTGGGAGTCTTGACCCTGATTCTGTTTTCGGTGTATCCGTCTTTGCAGAGCTGGACGATGGGGGGCCAGTTCTTCTTGCTTGGGATGACGTGTCTCTATCGGCAGATGTAACGTTGCGTGATGATCTTCTGTTGTGACGCCGACGTCGCCTGACAGTAGCAGTGGCTTCCCTGTTCGTTGAATTGTCACGCACCATGCGTTTCAGCACCGCGCGTTCATTTCTCATTCGTGGGCAATCTTTAGACGACGCTTCATGAGCGCCGTGGCAATTGGAGCATTTGAACGCAGTTGCGTGGCAGGTGTCTTCTGAATGCGGTTCGGCACACCGCGGGCACACGGCATTGCAGGTACATACTCCTTTGACATGTCCCATCTTGAAGCATCTGAAGCATTGTAGGGGCTTCGGTATGTAAGGACGGACCTGGTGGCGAACTTGGCCAACTTTGACGTGTGGGGGAAGACTGTCTCCCTCAAAAACAAGCTTCAAGCATCGTGACTGACCAAGCCTTGCGATGTGCTTGACGAGGATGTCGTCTGTAGTTGGCTTTATCAAGATTGAAAAGTCGTCAGCGGGAATGGAAATGTCCACGTCATAAATGACGCCAACACTGCCCTTAAAGTCAGTGGGGATCACAGATTTAACTGTGACTCTGTCGATTTCCGGGATGTTCTGTAGGCTTTGCAGCGCACTACGGTGTAGAACATCAACTGCCAGAACATTCTTCCGTGAGTTGATCCTGACGTCTTTAATCTCATTTGGAGCGAGTCCTTCGAGGTATGCAGAGAGGACTTGCCTGTTAAGCCGCCGTAGGTTGGCTGAAGGGTCCACAGCCATGAAGAGTATAGTGTGTGGCCAACGCTGCGCGGTAGCCTGCACGGTGGATATACTCGTCGTCGACGATGTTCGTAGCAGTCTTCTTTTTGCATTGCGGCTCATGACGACTGTGTAGTCGTCATCCGATGGCTCGAAACCGTCAGAATAGAGCTCCGTCGCCTCGCTGTCTGTGCCACTTGAGGTGGTCCCACGTTTCATAGTCGCTGCCAGACGTAACGGTTGTCCACCTCGAAAATCCTGAGAGGCTTCTTCATTCATTCTCGCAAGGAGGGAGCGGCAGCTCCCAGAATTTGGGTAAAACAAATAGAAAATTTGAGACAAGGGTACAAGCGTTCTGTGAAATAGACACTTCGTCGTCCTCCTGCCATAGCTCATAATGCTTCAATTGAAGTGTAGACTGAAAATAACTAAATAGGAAGCACAAACAAAATATGCAATACCACTGAAAAATAATAGACGTAAATAGTCCATATTTCACCTATCCTAGTAAAGGTATACATACAATTTTTATTATACAAAAAATGTTGAAATATAAACTAGATAATTGTATTTGTCCTAGATAGATAGATAGATAGATAGATAGATAGATAGATAGATAGATACGCTCATAGTCGCCGAAGTTCGCTAAGAAGTGCTTCGCATTTAAGAAAGCACTACAGCATCTCGCTTGAAAGGAAGCCTTGTGTAGATGAAAAGAAGTGAGCGCTAAAGCTTAAACTTAGAGTGGCGTGGACGCTGGCGCTCATCGCGTCGTCGTCAACTAGATAGATAGATAGATAGATAGATAGATAGATAGATAGATAGATAGATAGATAGATAGATAGATAGATAGATAGATAGATAGATAGATAGATAGACAGATAGATAGATAGATAGATAGATAGATAGATAGATAGATAGATAGATAGATAGATAGATAGATAGATAGATAGATACGCTCATAGTCGCCGAAGTTCGCTAAGAAATGCTTCGCATTTAAGAAAGCCCTACAGCATCTCGCTTGAAAGGAAACCTTGTGTAGATGAAAAGCAGTGGGCGCTAAAGCTTGAACTGGGAGTGGCGTTGACGCTGGCGCTCATCGCGTCGTCGTCGTCAACTAGATAGATAGATAGATAGATAGATAGATAGATAGATAGATAGATAGATAGATAGATAGATAGATAGATATAGATAGATAGATAGATAGATAGACAGATAGATAGATAGATAGATAGATAGATAGATAGATAGATAGATAGATAGTAGATAGATAGATAGATAGATAGATACGCTCATAGTCACCGAAGTTCGCTAAGAAATGCTTCGCATTTAAGAAATCACTACAGCATCTCGCTTGAAAGGAAGCCTTGTGTAGATGAAAAGAAGTGAGCGCTAGAGCTCAAACTTAGAGTGGCGTTGACGCTGGCGCTCATCGCGTCGTCGTCAACTAGATAGATAGATAGATAGATAGATAGATAGATAGATAGATAGATAGATAGATAGATAGACAGACAGACAGACAGACAGACGACAGACAGACAGACAGACAGACAGACAGATAGATAGATAGATAGATAGATAGATAGATAGATAGATAGATAGATAGATAGATAGATAGATAGATGATAGATAGATAGATAGATAGATAGATAGATAGAGATAGATAGATAGATAGATAGATAGATAGATAGATACGCTCATAGTCACCGAAGTTCGCTAAGAAATGCTTCGCATGATATAGATAGATATAGATAGATACGCTCACAGTTGCCGAGTTCGCTAAAAAATGCTTCGCACTTTGACAATTACGCCATCTTCTGCTAAAGGGAACCACGTGTAAATGCGAATTGATTGATTGATATGTGGGGTTTAACGTCCCAAAACCACCATATGATTATGAGAGACGCCGTAGTGGAGGGCTCCGGAAATTTCGACCACCTGGGGTTCTTTAACGTGCCCCCAAATCTGAGCACACGGGCCTACAACATTTCCGCCTCCATCGGAAATGTGTAAATGCGAAGCAGTGGATGATGCTGCTTAGACTGGCGGACCGGTGTTTTCTACTAATGATGGACCGGTGTTTTCTGCTAGAATATACCAATCGCTGATAATGCGCAGTGAGGGACAGAATACTTCCACTGGGTAAAAAAGACCCGCAGCCCGCTTTTAGTTAATGCGGACGCTGCAAATTTTCGTTGTCCAACACTGCACAGGAGAAATCTCCCACGCACTTTAATTGAGAGGTCAAGATGCAGTGCGTATTTCTGCGGAGTAGCCCTGCTGTGGTGTTCGAGTGGGTAAAGTACTCGGCTGCGCATTCACCGGTCAGGGTATCGAATCCCAGCTGTGATGGCTGCATTTTTGTTGGAGGCAAAAATGTTGTAGGGCAGTGTGCTCAGCTTTGGGTGACACAGAACTCCAGGTAGTCGAAATTTTCGAAGTCCTCCTGTACGGCGTCTCTCGTAATCATATGGTGATTTCAAAACGTTGAACCCCATACATCAGTCAATTTTATTTACGGGTTTGTCAGCGAACGGTTGTGCGGCGTCAGCAGTCGGAGTTTAGATGCGAAGCAGCTTATTTACTAACCTGAGTAACGCTGTCTCTTTGTGCATGCGTACGAACGCGAGGAAACGCACTAATCGCGACGCAAGTGTATGAGCGGTATAAGTAGGCCATGCCTTAGCTGCACGTAGACATCATGTTTCCCTCGCAGGTCGCGCTGACCTGACTCTTCCGCCTGCCACACGCTCGCCTCAGCGCCTGTAGCTGCTGCATCGGCCGCTCAATCCACTACCGTGACTGCCACTCCCCAATCTTCCAACGCTCACCGCAGCACTGGCGTCGGCGCGGTTCAACCCGTTACGCTACTCATG
>NC_051169.1:142834745-143040524 GCF_013339725.1 Rhipicephalus microplus
GTCCGACACCTTCTGAAGGGTATCGGACCTACCGCTTTCAACGCCCTCGTCGTGCACAACCCTTCGACGGTTTCCGACGTCGTCTCTGTATGCATGCGGCTTGATACCTTGCAGTCAATCCGCCTGCAACCCGACTTCTCTGAGAACCCCCTGGCAAACAGTATGGAGCTCCGATCCATCATTCGAGCCATAATTCGTGAGGAACTGCATGCCTACAAATTACCTCCTTCTAACAACGTTCCCGCTCACTCAGCTTCTAGCGATTTGCGTGGCATTATTAGGGAAGAAATGTCAGTGTTTAGAAGCATCCACCCTGCTCCACCATGCCCCCAACCCCCTTCGTATGCAAAGATCGCCTCAATGCAACCCTCGCCGTCTCAAGTACCACCACCTGTGCCTGATCACGAACGTCTCGCACCTCTAGTCGCCCATCCAACAAACCCTACCTACCATTCTTCCTGGCGGGCCCCACGGCCTATTTGCTACTACTGTGGAATTCGAGGACACATTTCCCGGGTCTGTCGACGTCGGCAGCAAGATGAACGTCGTGGTTATGCCACTTTTCAACGAGAAGACACAAGTGCTCGTGCTTACTACCGTTATGCCGACAGTCCTTCCAACCACCGATCTCCGTCTCCTGTGCGCATTTCCAACACGGCCAACAATACACGTGCCTCCCGACCACACTCCCCTTCGCCACGCCGACGCTCTGTTTCACTACTTCGGCCTGTCTCTCAACTGGCTGCCCCGCGATCAGAAAACTAAACAGTTCAGTTTTCGGAGGGAAAACTGCATCGCGGCGAAACGACCCAAGTCCTCCTGAACGACCGTCAAACATGCTATTGGTAACTGCGAAAGGTGTACGGGTGTTGGCTTTGGTAGACACGCGAGCAACTATTTCAGTTATGCGTGCCGACTTGTGTTCTCGATTGCGGAAAGTGAAGACACCCTACCTTGGATCATCTTTGATTGGGGCCAATGGAGCAAAAATTAGACCATCGGCCCAATGTACAGAGCGTGACTTCATTGATGGTATTCGTCATCACATCACCTTCGCTGTCTTAATTTCATGTGCTCAAGAACTAATTTTAGGTTGGGGCTTTCTCTCATCAGCATCTGCATTAATTGCTTGCCGTCAACGTGTAGTCTAGATCACCTAGACCGATCACTGCAGCGACCGTGTCGACTAAAAGCCATTGGGTTTTTTCACAGCTTCCGATACCATACTGCTCCCGGGTCAAGAGCAACTCATCACCATCACTTCTCCGAATATTGCTAATGGTGACGTCCTTATCACCCCGTCCAGCCACTGTCTAGCTCGCGGTGTTGTAGTCCCCTCCAGCCTGGTGCGGTTCGAAGACAGTGCTGCGATAATCCTTGGCCTGAACCCTACCCCAGAGCCTGTCCTCCTACCCAAAGGTTCTTCAGTGTCGTGTTATGTGGATACCCAACCGGTATCTTTGGTCTCTCTTGACGCCTTGACAGCTTAGCCAGAACAGGCCCGGTCTGTTACTTCCTCCTCCTTTGCTCCCGGGATGAATCCTGACCTTTCTGCTTCTCAACTTGACACGTTGCTAAATTTTCTAATGAAACACCAGGCCTTCTTCGACGCCAATGCTTCGGTACCAGGACAGACCACAGTTGCGCATCATCGCATCGACACTGAAGGTCAGACTGATGTACACCGTCGTCCCTACCAAGTCTCATTGGCCGAGCGCAAAATCATCGAGGAGAACGTGACCGATATGCTAAAAAGAAACATCATACGACTCTCTATCAGGTTTGGTCATAACCTGTTGTCTTGGTACAAAAGAAGGATGGATCGGTACGATTTTGTGTTGATTACCGCGCGCTCAACAAGATTACCCGAAAGGATGTATATCCGATGCCCCATATAGATGATGCACTTGACTCATTGCAAGGCGCCCAATACTTCTCCACCCTTGACCTTTGGTCCGGGTATTGGCAAATACCAATGAACGACGCAGACAAAGAAAAGGCCGGCTTTTCTACGCCGAACGGTCTTTACGAAATTAAGGTAATGCCATTAAGCCTATGTAATGCTGCCGCCACATTTGAAAGGATAATCGAGAGTGTTCTGCGTGGCCTCAAGTGGAAAGCTTGTCTATGCTACCTCGATGATATCGTCGTGTTTTCTTCCACTTTTGCTGATTATCTGCAAGGCCTAGATCAAATGCTCACATGTCTCTCCAATGCTGGACTCCAACTAAACACAAAGAAGTGCCATTTCGGCAACACAGCTATAAATGTTCTGGGACATCTCGTTAGTAAAGATGGCATGCAGCCCAATCCGGACAAAAATTTCGCAGTCCTCAACTTTCCGCGACCCTTTCGTTCCAAAGAACTACGCCGTTTCCTTGGACTCGCATCGTACTTTCGCTGCTTCATTGGCAACTTTGCAACTATAGCCGCTCCTCTCCACAAGCTCCTTGCTAGTACCGGTTCGTTCGAATGGAAAGATCAATGCGAAGCCCCATTTAAAGAGCTCAAGCAGGCACTGACGTCCCCACCGGTGCTTTGTTATTTCGATGACAAGGCACCTACGATATTACACACTGAAGCTAGTGGACAAGGAATCGGCGCCGTACTCCTCCAGCGCGACCATGCCTTTCGCGAGAAAGTTGTCGCGTATGCAAGCCACACTGTGACCTCTGTAGAGAAGAGGTACTCGATAACTGAACAAGAGTGCTTGGCTGTTGTCTGGTCTATCCAAAAATTTCGTCCGTATCTACATGCCCGACATTTTACTGTTTTGACCGACCACCACGCTCTTTGCTGGTTGTCCACAATCAAAAACTTGTCGGGACAACTTGGGCGCAGAATTCTCCTATTACAATCGTATGACTTCGACGTCATCTACAAGACTGGAAGACAACACCAAGATGCCGACGCTCTGTCACGATGCCCTTTGCCGCAGTCTTCGGCACACGTCACATCCCCTTGTCAAATTGGCTATACAGAGGACGCCTCGTCGATATCATCCATTTCTTCCTTACCTTCATCCACCCGTCCGTCAGGACTTACCACTGACCAACGAGCCGATTCTTATTGCACTGACATCGTCGGTCGGCTTACCAGCGCTTCATCTTCCCCAAATACCAGGCTCCGGAAAAAACTCCGACTATTGCAATCGGAGGACGATGTGCTATATCGATACATTTTCCACCCGGAAGGCCACCGATGGGTTCCCGTCGTACCACGCGCAGTACGAACTGAAGTTCTGCGCGCTTCCCACGACGACCCGACGTCAGGACACTTGGGTTACTACAAAACATACGAGCGCATTCGCAGTCGATTCTTCTGGCCGAGTCTTGCCACGACGGTAGCTAAATATATTGCCTCGTGCGAACTTTGCCAACACCACAAGCGGCCCACTACTGCTCCAGTCGGGACCCTACAACCACCTCCTTGTCCATCAGAGCCGTTCTCTGTCGTCGTAATTGACCTCTTCGGGCCCCTCCAAACTACATCAGACGGCAAGAGATGGATCGTCACCTCGGTTGCTCACTTGACCCGGTACACTGAGACGGCCTCAATCACTTCAGGAACTACTTTGGAAGTAGCAACTTTCTTCTTGAATGCTATTTACCTACGTCAAAGAGCCCCTCGAATTCTTTTGAGTGACCGGGGCAAGGCATTTATTTCACGCACGCTCAGTGAAGTTCTTCAAGCATCAAAAACAGTTCACAAAACAACATCTGGCTATCATCAACAAACCAATGGCTCAATGTAAAGCTTTCGTCGCACGCTGTGCGACATGCTGTTCATGTATATCCGACCGGACCATCGCAATTGGGATGCCATATTTCCCTTTGTCACGTATGCTTTGTCACGGGAAGTTATTAGGCCAATTGTAATGTAAATGAGAAGAAAGCAAAGTGGGTGAAAAGATAACTAGTCTATACCTTCCTTGGCATTATTGTCTGTTAGATCTCATTAATATTGTGTAAAAACACAAAAAACGAGCCCTTAAGTATACAATGTTTCCCTTATTCATTAACGAGGGTCTCGTACTGGCCGACTTGGTGCCTCTAGGTTGTATACGGGGGACTATTGCTCAGCTGCCAGTTAGTAATAAGTTCACGTGCTACGTGACGCCAAACAGGCTCATAAAGAGTGTACCACACTCGCCGCCATGGCTACTAGTGACGCTGACTGACACTCCCATGGTTAAATTGCCATAGATACCCAACACAGTGGCTGGGGGATAGCTGTCGTGGTAGCTCAGTGGTAGAGCATCGAACGCGTTATTCGAAGGTCGCAGGTTCGGATCCTGCCCACGGCAAGTTTTTTCACCCACTTTTCTTTCTTCTCATTTACATTACAATTGGCCTAATAACTTCCCCTATACCTTCCTTTGCATTATTGTCCGTCGACGGAGGAAATTAGTGTAAGAATTCATTGGACATCATTTTCCTCATCTGTCAATAACCATCATCAGAATTCGTTCCGTCGCTCTTCATTATTGGCGCCATCTTGCTGTTGCTTGAAAAAAGCTTGAGCTGAACCCGTAGTATTTCAATATATATATATATATATATATATATATATATATATATATACATATTAGGCCCATTTATTGTGCTTCATGGTTTTCACTTGTATATACCCATCATCCATCGTCATTGCCATTGGGCTTGTTCGTTGCTGTTCTCGGCCAAGGCAGACACCACAGAATAAATGCTTCTGCTGGTTCTGCCTGGTAAAATCTTCGTGCGTCTTTGAATATATATATATATATATATATATATATATATATATATAATATATATATATATATAATGAAATACCACAGTTCAGCTGACGCTTTATTCAAGCAACAGCAAGACGGCGCCGATGATGACGAAGAACGAAACGAATATTGATATGAAGAAGATGAAGTCCACTGAATTCTTAAAATATATATATATATATATATATATATATATATATATATATATATATATATATATATATATTGTGTAGAAGAAAGCACGTCGTTGGCAAGCACCATTGCCACCGCTTGCCTACTGAATCCTGGGCTCGTCTCGCTCGCCTCGAGCTGATTGTCGCCGGCATCTGCCTGAACGGTGCTCTGTTCCGATTGTGTTTTTATCATCGATGTGCCATCGCAACACATGGCAACAAACCCCTTTTCAATTAGTGGAGAGAGCTGACATTCCCTTCGCCTGAACCTGGCTGCTGTCATTCGCCGTCACCTAAACTTCGAGCTGCGCAACCAAAGCTACCTGCCATCATGGCTACCAACAACGCGCAACCTGGCTCTTCTATTCCATCCTCCAGCACCCCCGGCGTTCTTCGCTTACGAGAACCCAAGGTCGTCAGCTGAGCTGATGAGACTGACGTGGAAGACGGTTCACCCACTACGAACTCGTTAGCGCAAAGAAGAAGAGGTATGACGTGGACAAGTTTACTAACGTCCTCTTTTACGTCGCTGACGTTTCCAAAATATAGTATAACAACAACAAAAACGACATTCTGACGTGGACCATCTTCAAAACGTCGTTTTCTGACGTTTTTGGCCGACCCACTGTCCACAAGTCCAGGGCCGAACAACGGTTGCGGACTCGCGCACCAAAGTCATCGGAGTAGTTCACCGGTTACATCGAAGACAGTGTTGATCTTTGCAACCGTGTGAACACCGCGATGTCTGAGTCTGAGAAGATTCAGCACATTCTCAAAGAGATAAATGACAGCACATTTCAGATGCTCCTTGCTCGTAGTCCTGCCACGGTTGTGGAACTTGTCACTTCGTTCCAAAGTTTTGACGAGTTGAGGAAGCAGCGCACCCTGACTCAGTCATTTTCCTCACACGCGGACCCACTCTCCAGTCTTAATTCTGTTCCCGATCACTCACAAACATTGCAATAGATTAAAGAAGATGTGCGTGAAGAGGTAGCTCGAGAACTCTTGTCGATTCCCTCCACACAGCAGCCGCCATCTTTTCGTCTTCCGTCACCGCTCTGGGACGTTATTGCCGAAGAGGTAGCTCAGGCTGTTTTGTTCCTGCCCACCAGCAGTCTGTGGCCACGCCTGTTCCCTATGCGCCGGCTATGTAGCCCATAGCCGCACCTCTTACGTATGCCCATGTGGTATGCAGCAGATCCCGCCAGCATCATCTGCCTCCCATGTTTTCACTCGCTCCCAACTTCACCCCTCCTTCGACACCTTGGGCCCACCACGAATCAGCAATTCCTGGCGCATTTCTGACAATTGCCCGATCTTCTAAATCTACAGTGCTTAAGGTCACGTGGCGTGATATTGTCGCTATCGTTTTCAAACACTCCCAGTCGCTACTCGATCATTGCCGCATGTCCCACAGCCCATGCACCTACCTGCTCCCTACGCCTGACCACACTATGGCTACTCTAACCTCACCGAGTCTCACTCACCCCAGTCCCAATTTCAGACTCACTCTCCCCACTCTCAGTCTCCTCGCAAGCGATCACTATCGCCAATGCGTCGCTGGCCCGCTTTCTAAAACCGGAAAAACTGAACGCCACAGTTCCAGAGGCAAGAACTGTGCCATCGTTGAAATGCCCAAGTCCTCGCACTTTACCTGCTAACGTCCTCGCCATAAGGTCTATGGTGTTCCTACCTTTGCCGTCGTCGACACAGGTGCTGCCATTTCTGTTATAGCCGCCCAGCTCTGCCACTTCTATCACTTCGTCGGCTTGCGTACAACCACATCTACCACTCGGGATTTGTACGGCGCGCATATTCATCCAAGGCTCAATGTACGTTGTCGAGTTCATCGTCCCTTTGGTGTGCTCACATGACGTTATCCTCGGGCGGGGCTTTCTGTCACATCATCATGCCGTCATTGACTGCGCACGCGCTGAACTTAAATTTTCGCACCTGTGTGACGAACCTTTGCACAAAACTCTTGATCGGTCGTCACTCGTTGTGCGTGAGATTCCGCCAGCCTCTCTTGCCATTGCTCTGTTCGCTGTGGTAACCATAACAATGCTACCGTAATGTTTACAATTTCAAACATTTTCATGAGCCTCAGAGTCGTTTCCTTGCCTTTCGCTACACTTGGCGTCACTTTTGGCTAAAGCCATATTTTTGTCCACAACAATTTTCTGCACCACTTACGCTACTTGCCGGCGAATGTCTTGGTAGAGTGAAGTACCTTGATTCTTCTTTCCTCCTTAACATGCCAGATGAATCATGCAGTAGCACCTCGACTGAACTTCATGCCCTTTCCCCACTGGAATGTTCGTCGAGTGACATCTTCTCGAGTTCCATTGACAAGACCTTAAGTGCTCAAGAACGCGCCGAGCTTTCTAACCTCCTCCAGCACTATGTGAATTCATTCGACGTTTCTCAGCCGCAATTGGGTCGCACTTCCACAGTGCATCACTACACTGACAGTAGTTTGCACAAGACATTGCGTCAAAGACCGTACTGTGTCTCTGCTGCAGAATGGCACGTCATCAACGATCAGGCCGAAGAGATGCTACGCCGTCGCGTTATTCAACCATGGCACAGTCCTTGGGCATCTCTTGTCGTTCTTGTTCGAAATAAGGATGAATCGATTATATTTTGCGTCCACTACCGGCGATTCAGAAAAGTGATGCGGAAAGACGTCTATTCATTACCACGCATCGACGACGCCCTTGACGGCCTCCAAGGAGCCGAATTCTTCTACTCCTTAGACTTGCGATCTGAATACTGGCTGGTTCTAATGGCAGAAGCTGATCGTTAGAAAACAGCGTTGATTACACCAGATGGCCTGTACGAATTTAACGTAATGCCTTTTGGGCTTTGTAATGCTCCTGCCACGTTTCAACAACTCATGGTCAACGCAATACGTGAACTGAAGTGGTCTGTGTGTCTATGCCATCTCGACGACATCGTCGGTTTCTCTCCTGATTTCCTACACATCTGCTTCGGCTCCAACTGGTTCTGACGCGTTCAACCAACGCTGGGCTCCAACTGAACCTTGAGAAGCGCCGCTTCGTCGCGCGAGAGCTGTCGATCTTAGGGCACATCGTGTCCAAGCATGGGGTTCTACCCGACCCTGCAAAACTTCGTGCAGTGGCTGAGTTCCCGAAACCTACTACACTGATAGTATAACGCAGTTTCGTCGGACTATACTCGTACTTCCGGTGCTTCGTTCGAAATCTTGCGTCAATTGTGTAACCACTGACCAACCTCCTACGCGGTGACGCAGACCTTTCAACCTGGTATCCTGACTGCCACGTCGCGTTTGCCACGCTCCATAGTCTGCTAACCTCTCATCCCATTCTTCGGCATTTTGACCCAACAGCTGCAGTGGACGTTCACACAGATGCTAGTGGGGTTAGTCTTGGCGCTGTCTTCGCCCAAAGCCAGCCGGGCTACTCCGAATACGTCGTCGCTTATGCGAGTCGCACAATCACTAAAACTGAGGCCAATTACAGCGTCACTGAAAATGAGTGCTTAGCGCTAGTGTGGGCGCTTCGAAAGTTCCGCCCTTATTTGTACGGTATTTGTACTCGACCTGGTACCGGACCACCATGCACTTTGTTGGCTTGCCACATTGAAAGATTCTCCTGGCCACCTTGCTCATTGGGCACTGCTAATCCAGGAGTACGACATTTGCGTCCTCTATCGCAGCGGACGCAAGCACTTTGACGCCGACGCCCTGTCCCATTTGTCTTTACCTCTCGACTCGGCCTGCTGAACCATTAGACCAACTCCGTCGCATCTTTCAGCCTTGACTCCTTCGCCAGTGAACAACACAAGGACCCCTAGATTCCCCTTTTTGACTGTCTCTCTGTATCGTTGACCACTGCGGTATCACCATCTCTCCAACGTAAAGCTGCTCATTTCGCCGTTTATGATCGGCTGGTACACTAACACAAATACGCCGTTGAAGGTCGTAAATGGCTCTTGGTTGTCCCCCGCAGCTTGTGATCACAAATATGTGCCTCCTTTACGACAATCCCCAATGTGGCCATGCGGGAGTTTTCAAAACTTACTAACGTATTTGCCATCGCTTTTACTGGCACGGAATGTATAATTTTGCTCGAAAATTTGTTATGTACTGCCCTGACTGCCAGCGCCGCAAATCACCGCCTTTCCACTCGTCCGGAGCGCTTCAGCCGCTTCCGTGCTCTGCCAAACCTTTCGTTTGGATTGGATTTGATCTCTACGGCCCTCTACCAATAATATCAGATAAAAATCGGTGGATCATAGTGGCTATGTACCATTTAAAATGTTACGCTGAGGCCGCCCCCCCCCCTTCTGAGTGCCACTGCGCGGGACGTAGCGACCTTCGTCCCATCGCTTCGTACTACGACGTGGTACACCTCCAGAACTTCTAAATGACCGAGGTCGAGGCTTCCTATCAGAAGTAGTCACGGCTCTGCTTTATGAACGCCATGTTCGTCGCAAGACCACGGCGTACCACCCACAGACTAATGGGCTCACAAAGAGTTTTAACTGTACGATCAGTGGTATGCTCACGATGTATGTGACATCTGATCATAGTAACTGGCATCACATTCTTCAATTCATCACGTTCGCATACAACGCCACGGCACAGTCTACCACTGGATTTTCACCTGACTTTCTTCCTTATGGACGTGAACCTTCCCAAACCATCGACACTCTCCTTCCATACCATCCTGACGCATCCAAATACCCATCTGCGTCTGAAGCTGCCCGAAAAGCGGAAGAGTACCGTCAACTCGCACGTACCTTTACGTCACAAGAACAGCAGCGCCAGAGAGAAAACAACGCCGACTCTTCAAGAAGCCACAGCGTATCCCCGCAATCACTTATATGGCTGGCTGTTCCTCGAGCTTTCCTCAAAACTCGTCCCAAAGTAAGAGGGCCCCTACAGCGTTTTAGAGCAATCCTCTCCCGTGAATTTTCCCATTGAGCTACTTTCCCCAAATGACGACATGCGCCGGCGTGGACGCGACATCTTGCACGTCGCCCACCTTAAGCCATACCATAGCCCTCTGCCTCCAGACTCTTAGGTAGCCAGGATGGCTCTTTGTCGGCGAGGACAAATTGTGAAGAAGAAAACGCATCGTTGGCAAGCAGCATCGCCATCACGTGGGTACTGGGTTCCAGGTTCGTCTCGCTCGCCTCGTGGTCATCGTCGCCGGCATCTGCCTGAACGTTGCTCTGTCCCGACTGTGCTTTCATTGTAAAACCGCCGTTGCAATACACGCCAATAAAACCGTTTGATATATATATATATATATATATATATATATATATATATATATATATATATATATATATATATTGTGAGCATCGTTACTAGTTCCATCTTTTTATCTGTACATACTCATCATCACCACTCCAGTTTAGGTTGTGGGGCACATACTCGAGATAATAAAGGAGAGTCTGGAGCTTACAAGTGGTGGAGGTGCTGGGTATCGATCCCAGTACCTCTCGTGCTCTCGGACAACCCCAGCGTCTTCTAGAACACATCCCTGGAGCTCCGTTCAGGCCACCGCTTAAACGACCTGGGTTCGGTAATGTCGCAAGCCGACCAGCCAAGCGCAGCAGCTGCGCCACCGCTCCCACTGCCAAGAAACCCTTCTCACCTGGTCACGAGCCCTCAAAAGGATCCTCCGCCGTTCGCAGGGCAACCGGGTGAGGACGTGGAAGACTGGCTTGAGGAGTATGACCGCGTGAGTGCCATCAACAACTGGGATAAGCCTGCGAAACTCACCCACGTTGCTTTCTACTTGAGCAGCATCGCAAAAACGTGGTACGCTACCGATTTTCGACATGGCCCGCCTTTATGCGCCTGCTCCGCCAGATTTTCTCCAACCCGTCAGTGCGCTCGGATATTGCCAAGAAAAGGCTTGGTGCACGTTTTCAACGCCCAGGCGAGTCTTACACTTCTTACATTGAAGATGTTTTCGCCCTTTGCCGCCGCATCGACAACCATATGGTGGAAAAGAAAACGACCGCGTGCACCACCTGCTGAAAGGCATTGCGACGGTCGCTTTTAATGCGCTTGTGGTGCAGAATCCCCAGACCGTTCCCGTGGTTGTAGCTACCTGTCAGCGCCTTGGGGAGCTTCAAAGCACTCTGGTGCAACCTGATATGCCTGATCTAAGCTCCAGTCATGACACAACAGAGCTGCGTTCATTGATGCGCTCTATCATCCGCAAGGAATTTCATGCACAGGCTTCACCTCGCCACCTTGATATTCAAACGACGCCACCTGCTACTAGTTTACGCGACGTCGTGAAGAGGAACTGGCCTTGATCACAGGCACACCAGTTCCGAGCTCAGATCCCGTGCCCATGCCAAGTTATGCTCACGTTGCTGCAACGACGCCTGCGCCCCACCAAAGCCTGGCCTCGATGACTGTCACACCTGTTCCGAGTTCTTATCCTGTGGCCATGCCAACTTTTGCTAGGTTGCTGCTAGGACACCTGCACCCCGGCACAGGCCAACGCAGCTACCAGCGCCCGATGTGCATGGTTCACTCAACTCGCTCGCACCGCGACCATCTTCCCAGCCTTACAAAACCTGGTGCACTACATGACCGACTTGCTTTTATTGCGGCGTCCGTGGTCATATTGTCACAATGAAGAAACAGCAGCAGTCGAATCCAGGAAACTCACTTTAATTGTACCAGAACACTGGCAAACTGATCGGAAGAGAACCTCGTCTTCTTCTCTCGCTGCGCGTGTTCTTCGTTGTTCTCTTGGCGCTGCTTATTCAAAATGGCAATATTTCAAAATTTTGCCGACGCGGTCAACAAGACGAAAGATAAAGCTACGGTGACTATGAACGGGACGACTTTTACCCAACTGGACCACGCTATCGCCCACAGTATCAGAACAGCACACGCCGGTCGCCACAGAACTTTGCCTCAGTTGGCAGTTCCTGTTTCTCACGTCGTCGCTCACCTTAACCGATGCAGCGTTCCTCCTCTCCCCTTCGACCTTCTACTTCGATTCAAACGACAAACTTCTGCTCCTGCCGGATTATTACAACCCATTCCATGTCCCGATACACCTTTTGTCGTTGACGGAATAGACCTCGTCGGACCACTTCCCGTTACGCCAACGGGCCACCGCTGGATCGTCACAGCCGTGGACCACCTCACACGACACGCGGAGACCGCTCCTCTACGCACTAGCTCCGCCTCAGACGTTGCCATCTTCTTTTTCGAAGTCATTGTGTTGCGTCATGGTGCACCTCGCACGTTGTTGAGTGATCGGGGCAAGGCCTTCATGTCGACAATTCTTGACGAAATTCTAAAAACTTGTGGCACAGTTCATAAGACCACATCCGCTTACCACCCGCAGACGAATGGCCTGACAGAGCGATTCCACCGGACTCTAATCGACATGATATCCATGTACTTCGGACGGAACCACGATAACTGGGACAAAATCTTGCCATTCATAACGTTTGTACACAACACCGCTGTTCAACGAACCACCGGGTATTCACCCTTCTTCCTCGTCTATGGTCGTGCATCGACATTCACTATTGACGCCTCTTTCTTCAATGTACCTACAAAAACGTCCACGACTACGCCAGAAAATTTCGTCTCCAGGCTTGCTGACGCATGGCAACGTGCTGAACTCAACACGGAGGCCAGTCATTTAGACTACAAGCAACAATATGACAGCTTTTGTTGAGATTTCACCTTCCATCGTGGAGATAAAGTACTACTTTGGACGCCTGTTCCTACACCCGGATTGTGTGAAAATTTCCAATCACGCTTTCTCGGACTTTACGTTGTTAGTGAAGGAACATCTCCTGCCAATTACCTTGTCACTCCCATCGAGCGTTCCTCAGACCATCGTTACCGTGCATCCGAGATAGTTCGCGTTTCACGCCTTAAACCTTTTGTTCGCCGTACCTTTCCCGCCTAAGTCTCGGCCGGGTCGGCCGATCAAGTGCCCGGGGAAAATAAGTGTGATCATTATTACTCGTTCCATCTTTTCATCTGTACATACTCATCATCACCACTGCGGTTTAGGTTGTGGGGCACATACTTGAGACAATAAAAGAGAGTCTTGAGGGTACTGGATGCCATCTGTGATGGTTAAAGAACGTTCGTCACTATGTTTCTTGATAGCGGACGAGAAAGGATTAACATGAACTTTTTATTTCGTGGCATGGGTGGAACGGCTGTCGGCGCACGGATACGCTACCGTGTGCAGCGCCGTTGAGTCGGACGTCGCCGCCAACCCAGCAGTCAGGGTCGCAACTCCGGAGGTCCAGATTCAGGCCACGGCTCACGACGACCACACCCGGTAGGCCTCGTCCACGAACCTGCTCCCGGCCAGTGCACCCAGGCAGGAGCCGTTCAGCAGGCCCCGTCCTTGGACCTTGAACAGACACACCGGAGCTCGACCTGGCCGACACGTACGGGTCTCACGTCCGGCTCAGGAACGCTGCCAGGAACTCGTCCTCTAGAGCGGCACACCGCTTCCTCTGCCTTCGTGGCCCCAACCCTCGAGCTCTCTTTTCCGCATGTTCCTTCTTCTTGGCCAGGGCACCGCCAGGTACCCTCGGGTGCACACTGCAGCTCATGAGCTCGTGGCCCACGTCCGAGTCGGGCGCATCAGTCGGCACCGCTCGGCGATCCTAGATTCAGCCAGCAACTTCCCTGGCACCTGGATCCTCGGCCACCCTGGACCTCGCCCGGTTCCGTGCTCCTCTGTGCGCACTCCCGCGTCTCGCCCGGCAGAAGGTCTCGCTCGTTCCTTGCCGATGTGCGACGCTCTGGTGACACCGGCGCTTGATGGCATGGGTGCGGCCACGGAGCAGTCAACCCGCATCGGAGACGCGATGCTCCATGCGGGGCATGGCCAGCCCGTCCAGCGAAGAGCGTGCGCCGAGACGCGATGCTCGACGCAACCGTGACCATTAGCCAGGCCACGCTCATCGCTGTGTCGAACGGCTGACCGTGGAGACGCCTCGCCGAGATCCGCGATGCCCTCGGCAAGGAAGAGAACAGCAGGCCAGGCCGCGCCCCGAGATGCAGTACTCGTGCCGGCAATGCCGCCCCAGCTGGTGGTTGGACGGCAGCAGCGTGGACGGCCGCGTTCCCTGGCCGGAACCTGGCTCGCCTGCGTCCGACGCTTCGGCCCGCTGTCTCCCGTCTGCCGCTGCTTCGGCTCGTCCCTCGCCACAAAGCCCACTGCCACGTGATGGTCGCCCGTGGCCCAATCGTGGCACGCCACCACTATGGGCCACCACAGGTCATCAGCTGATTCGCTGACACTCACGCGCACATTACACGCGCCTTGCCCCGCACTTTCGTCGTTGTCGTTTTCTTCACTCATCACACCATCTTACAATATATATATATTGTCGCAGTGCAACGCGAACAAAAGATGACAGCAGCTTACGGCAGCAAAAGAGCGTATTCAGGATCAGCTGTACAGCAAGATGCCTGCTTCGTTGTCGTCCCGAAAAGCACCTGACCCACTAGCTGGAATTTACGAAACATTTCTATCATCGTTCTTTTTCATATAAACACGTGTCACTTGCCCCTCCTTATAAGAGCATCGCCCCGATGCTGATGCAGACGCACAGTATTTTTTTAACGTGCAGTCAGTCACTCACGTACGGCTTCATACGCACTACATGAACAAGTTCAGGCTGGTGCTGGCGACGCCTAGGGCATTGGGGACTGTCGGAGACAACCTCGTAGGTGACGTCACTTATCTGGCGCGATACTCGGTATGGCCCGAAATATCGCCTTAGCAGCTTCTCGGACAGTCCACGTTTTCGTACGGGTGTCCAAACCCACACTCTGTCACCGATTTTGTACGTTACAGTTCTATGTCGAGCATTGTAGCGGCCTGCATCGTAGTCTTGTCGCTGGTGGATCCGTAAGCGGGCGAGCTGTCTAGCTTCTTCCGCGCGTTCAGTGAACACGTCAGCGCCTGTGTCGGTAGCGTCCCATTCATGTGGCAACATCGCATCCAGCATAGTCCGTACCTCCCGTCCGTGAACCAAGCTGAATGGAGTCATGCGAGTCGTCTCTTGTTTAGCCGTATTGTATGCGAACGTGATATAGGGTAAACTCTCGTCCCAATTCTTATGTTGGACGTCCACGTACATCGACAGCATGTCTTCAATCGTCTTGTTGAGGCGCTCCGTTAGTCCATTTGTTTGCGGGTGGTACGCAGTGGTCTTACGGTGAGTTGTTCCACTAAGCATCAGGACGTGGTCTAAAACAGCTGCCGTAAATGCTTTTCCGCGGTCCGTGATCACGATAGTCGGAGCACCGTGGCGTAGCACAATATTTTCTATGAAAAATCTCGCCACTTCTACTGCGGTGCTCTTTTGGATAGCTTTTGTTTCGGCATACCTGGTTAGGTAGTCTGTTGCGACTATAACCCAGCGATTGCCTGCTGTAGAAGTAGGAAGGGGTCCCAAAATATCCATTCCTATCTGCTGAAACGGTGTACGTGGAACCTGAACTGGTTGCAGCTGACCGGCGGGTCTCTTTGGAGGCGACTTGCGTCGCTGGCAATCGATGCAAGTGTGAACGTGGTGCTTGACGGCTGTTGTGAGTCGTGGCCAGTAGATCCCTGCTGTACTCTTGCCAATGTGTGAGTGTAGCCTAAATGGCCAGACGTCGGCTCATTGTGACATGCTTGGAGCACTTCAGTTCGAAGAGGTGCAGGAATAACGAGCAAATAGGGAGCTCCGATGGACGAAAAGTTTCTCTTGTAGAGGACGCCATTGCGTAAGCAAAACGACGGTAATGTCCTTGCAAAGACTCTAGGTGCCCTCGAGGAACGTCCGTCCACGTAATTAATCAAGTCAAGCAATTCAGGGTCACTTCGTTGTTGTTGGGCAATCGTGGACGCGTCGAGAACCCCAAGGAAGGCCATATCATCGTCGTCAGAAAGAGAAGCTGACTGTACTGGTGATCGAGACAGGCAGTCGGCGTCCGTATGGCGCTTCCCAGACTTGTGTATGACCGTCATATCAAACTCTTGTAACTTCAGACTCCACCGTGCTAATCGGCCGGTTGGATCTCTTAAATTAGTCAACCAACAGAGGGAATGATGGTCACTTAGACCTTTGAAAGGGCGGCCATACAAGTACGGGCGAAATTTCATAACTGCCCAGACCACGGCGAGGCATTCTTTCTCAGTTGTTGAATAATTGGCCTCAGCGCGTGTTAGCGTCCTGCTTGCGTAGGCGATCACTCGTTCCGTGTCTTCTTGCCACTGCACAAGCACAGCTCCGAGGCCTACATTGCTTGCGTCAGTGTGAAGCATTGTTGGCGCTTGTTCGTCGAAGTGAGCAAGCACTGGGGGTGTTTGAAGACGTTGGCGGAGGTCAATAAACGCTGCTTGCTGTTCGTGATTCCACTCAAAGGTGGCGTCGTTTCTAGTGAGGCGAGTTAACGGCGACGCAATCCGTGCAAAGTCGGCGATGAACCGGCGATAGTAGGCGCATAGGCCCAGAAAGCGCCTGACAGCTTTCTTATCGGACGGTACTGGGAACTGTGCCACAGCCGCAAGTTTTTCGGGATCAGGCCGAACGCCGGTACAGCTGACGACATGACCAAGAAACAGCAGTTCTTCAAAACAAAAGTGGCATTTCTCTGGTTTCAATGTGAGGCCTGCGGAGCGTATGGCTCGTAAAACAACTTCTAGCCTCTTGAGATGCTCTTCAAAAGTTGGGGAAAACACTATGACGTCGTCTAGATAAACTAAACAGGTCTTCCATTTTAACCCTGAAAGTACAGTGTCCATGAGCCTTTGAAAAGTAGCGGGCGCTGAGCACAGACCGAAGGGTAGAACTTTAAATTCATATAAACCATCCGGCGTCACAAAAGCGGTTTTTTCCCGGTCTCTTGGGTCTACCTCGATCTGCCAATATCCACTTCTGAGGTCCATTGAAGAAAAGTAGCGAGCGTTTCGAAGCCTATCGAGGGAGTCATCAATACGTGGAAGCGGATACACATCTTTCTTAGTCACTTGATTCAGCTTCCTGTAATCCACACAAAAACGCAGGGTACCGTCCTTTTTCTTAACTAATACTACAGGCGATGCCCACGGGCTCTGTGATGGCTGAATCACATCATCTTCAAGCATTTTTTTTTACTTGTTGCTGTATCACTTCCCGTTCCTTTGGAGCCACACGATAAGGATTCTGGTCTATAGGCCTTGCTGCGTCGTGGGTAATTATTCGATGCTTTGTTAGCGGCGTTCGACCGACCCGTGATGTCGATGAAAAGCAGTCCTGGAATTCAGCTAACAGCTCAAGAAGTCTAGTTCGTTCGTCCCTTGACAACGTAGTACCAACGTCAAGATTAGGTAGTGATTCTTCTTGAGGTGCTTCGTCTAGGGCCGATAAACTGCCTTGGATTTCTGCAGTAGTGTCAAAGTAAGCGACGGCTGTACCCTTCGGGAGATGTCGGTGCTCAGTGCTGAAGTTAGTGAGCAGCAAGTTTGTGCGTCCAGCAGTGACAGTGACAAGACCTCGAGCAACTGAAATACCGTGGCTAAATATCAGTGAGCTTATTTGGTCAGCAATGCCGTCGCCGTCAAACGGCTCATCCCCTGCCACCGAAACAAGCGTACACGATCGTGGCGGGACGACCACATCGTCATCCGTCAGACGCAAAGGCCCTGAACAAGACGTATGTCTCGGCTCTGAACAATCGACTAAAGTAGGGCTGTTGTTGCGAAACGTAATGACACTCTCAGGGATGTTGATCACGGCGCCATGTTCTCTCAAGAAATCCATTCCGATAATCAGGTCTTTACAGCATGAAGAGAGAACGACGAACGTCGCCACGAAAGTAGAGCCACCAATGTCGAGCCTTGCTGTGCACATTCCGACAGGCATCAGTAATTGGCCGCCTGCCGTCCTAAAGTGAGGTCCCGTCCACACTGTCTTTACTTTCTTGAGGCGTACGGCAAGGTCATCACTGATAATAGAGAAGTCAGCCCCGGTGTCGACTAAAGCTTTGACTTGCTGTCCATCCACAAGAACGGTAAGGCCTGGGGTCACGGTTTCGTCGGTATTACGTCTTGTCGGCTTTACAGCGTCCTGAGGTGGGAGTAATGGGGGCTTTTTTTCTTCGTCTTGACAGCCTGCAACCTTACCCCCTGAGGTCGCCGCCTTCAGTTTCCCCGGTGTGGGCTGGGTGACCTCGCTGCTCTGGTGTCGACAAAAGTGCGGCGCTGCAACGAAGGTGACTGGGCAGGAGAAGGAGAGCGTGGTCGATGTCGGAAGACCGGCTCGTAATCAGTTGTAGCCTCGTTATCATTGTTACGGCGGCGGTCGAATGGGTGTCGAGGTACCGGAGGTCCTTGAGAACCGCCATCTCCACGGCGGGATACGTACTCGTTGGCATGTCGAATGTCAAACCGTGGCCTGAGAGGGCGAGACGGATCGGCGCGGTGCCAGCAATAGCGGGCTATGTGGCCTACACCTCCGCAGTTGAAACAGAGTGGACGCCTGTCGGCAGTGCGCCAGGTGTCTGTTCGGCGAAGCTGTGGTTGCCGTGATGACTCCTCACGCGACGAAGGCCATGGCAAGCCAGAAGACGACTGGTCGTATGGGGGCTGGATGTATGGGCACCACGATGTCTCCCCTTGTGGTGGTGACCAAGGAACAGTTGCAGGTGGCGGGTAGTATGAAGGCGGAGCGGGTGGGGAGCTTCGAGGGGCGGCGGCGTACGTCATGGGACGTTGTTCGGAGGCAGGATCAGCTGTCAAGAATGCTTGGCGGATTTCGTCACGGACGACTTGAGCGACGGATGCCATGGGTGTATCCACTACCGGAGTCCGCAGCCTTTGCAATTCTTCACGAACAACGTCTCTAATCATGTCACGTAAGGAGCTATGACTGTCAAACGTCACAGCGGTGGCCTCAGTTTGGGGGCTGCTGCACAAGCGGGGCCCGCTCGATAGCCGACGCTTCTTTGGAGAAGTTCTCTACAGTGATTGGCGGGTTGCGCAGAAGTCCGGCGAACAGCTGCTCTTTCACGCCACGCATGAGGTAGCGCAACTTCCTATCTTCAGTCATCTGCGGGTCAGCTCTCCGAAATAAACGTGTCATGTCTTCGGCGAACATGGCAACCGTTTCATTGGGTTTTTGGACCCTTAGCTCTAGTAGTTGGTGGGCGCGGTCACGTCTGTCGACATTGGCAAAAGTTTCAACCATCTTCTGGTGAAATTCGGTCCATGTAGACAGGTTGCCTTCTCTGTTCTCGTACCAAGTACGAGCGCTGTCATCGAGATAGAAGTAGGCCCGGCCGAGCTTTTCCTGTGCAGACCAGTGGTTGATCTTTGCAAAACGGTCATAGTGGTCTAACCAATCTTCTACATCTTCGTGTGCGCCACCACCAAAGCGTTTAGGTTCCAGCGATTGAAAAAACGTTACCTGGGATGGAGCGGGAGCACTGGTGCCGAGAAGTACAGGCTGGGGGCTGGTGTTAGCCATTTCTAGATGTCTGGTAGAGGTTTTCTGCGAGGGGTTGCAGTCTGGAGGAATACCTCGTAGCCGACGACTGAATCGATGGACAGGCGTTGCAGTAGGCACGTCCGGGCTAGATGAACGGCTCCCACTAGGACTGTGAAGCATCGGGCAGCGTCACGGCCCGGCGCCTCCACCAGTGTCGCAGTGCAACGCGAACAAAAATTGACAGCAGCTTACGGCAGCAAAAGAGCGTATTCAGGATCAGTTGTACAGCAAGATGCCTGCTTCGTTGCCGTCCCGAAAAGCACCTGACCCACTAGCTGGAATCTACGAAACATTCCTATCATCGTTCTTTTTCATATAAACACGTGTCAATATATATATAATGCTACGTAGCTGACGTATCAGCGGTCAGAAGACGACAACGAGGAAGTGGTCTGTTGGTTTGCGTGCTGCTTCCATCTTAGCCGACGCCATACGCATCAGTTTAAATATAGATTTTAAATAGACACGCCTCGTGTCATTTTCACGTAACATCTTTGTGGTGGAGGTGCGGGGTACTTCCCCGTCTTCATCACGAAGCTCCGCAACGGCCCCATCATCATAGGTCCAACCATGTCACAGGATGAACAACCATCGTCTTCGCCACCTGCCCCTACCGTGACTTCTACATACGTCTTTCTACCTCCTGCTCGTGATCCCGGTGTATTTTCCGGTCAGGATGGTGTTGACGTCGACAAATGGATCAACCGGTACGAACGGGTCAGCGCAAGCTATATGTGGGACCAGACTCTTATGCTTGCCAATGTGCTTTTTTACCTCGATGGCCCACCGCGAGTGTGGTTCGAGACGCACGAAGCAGAGATTACGACCTGGGACTCCTTTAAAGAGAAGATCCGCGACCTTTTTGGTGGTACCGTTGGGCGGCAGATCGCAGGGCGGAATCAACTGGCGGCTCGTGCACAGACGTCGACGGAGTCGTACGTCGCGTACATTCACGACGTCATCGCCCTATGCCGCCAGATTGACGAGCACATGAGTGAGTCGGAGAAAGTGGCCCATGTGCTGAAAGGCATAGCAGACGACGCATTTAATCTTCTAGTTTACAACAACGTTGCCACCGTCGACGCCATCATTAAAGAGTGCCGGCGGTTCGAAGAAGCCAAGAGCCGCCGTATTACTCAGCAATTCACCCGGCTGCCCAACACGGCCGCGACCACATCGTGTGAAGCCGCCCGCCAGTCCCCCACGTATGACAATGTCACACGCATTGTTCGTCGAGAAATCGAAGCCGCCTGTCCGGCTCCTCTTCAGCCACCCGTTTTCGCAACGCTCGCCTCTGACATACAACAGCCGTCAGTGGCGTTAATACAAGCTGTGGTGAGGCAGGAGTTTGTGAATCTCGGACTTCCATCAGCATGTCCCTTGACTCGCCCTGAAGCCCCGTCCTACTCCCGAGGACACGCTCGCCGTTCACCTCCAACAATGCCCTTCCGTAACCCTTCGGAATGGCGATCACCCGACGACCGGCCTATTTGTTTTTCCTGCCACCAGCCTGGGCACGTTTCTCGCTATTACCGCCGCCGTTGGTCAAACCAACCACGTAAGACTTTCTCTACCTCGGCTCTCATGCATCCGACGACCCCTCGACGTTCAGTCGCCGCACCCTTCAATTTGTATTCGTCATCATCTTACGAGTCTTCCACTGACGCCCCTTTGCCCGGTCGCCGCAGTTCTCGCTCCCCGTCGCCGCTACGTCACCAATCCCGCTCTCCGCCACCTCGGCGCTTTTCCTCACGGAGCTTCTCTGGACGACCGCAGCAGGAAAACTAGATATCGCAGCTTATAGAGGTGAAGTTGCAATACCAATGACGGCCAAAAATCCTCTACTGACGCTTCCCACGCACCATAGCCTGCTTGAAGTACAAGTATACCATGTTCCTGTGACCGTCCTCATTGACACATGTGCGCACCTGTCTATTATGAGCGCTTCTCTACGCTGCCGCTTACAAAAGATTATGACGCCATCTACGACGCAGGCAATACGTGTTGCCGATGGTGGCACTGTACCAGTAATCGGAATGTGCACTGCTCGTGTCAGCATTGCCGGTCGTCACGCCGTGGTCCTTTTTGCCGTGCTAGCCTGCTGCCCTCATGACCTCAAACTTGGCCTTGATTTCCTTTCGGCACACTCGGCCTTAATTTATTGTTCGTCTGGTACCCTCAGCCTTGATCTACCAATCTTTGCCGACTACTCTGCAAAGCCCACCAGCCACTTGAGCCCAACGACTTTCGTTCGCCTACCACCTCGAGCCGTCACGTACGTGTCTTTGTGATCGACCCCTTCCGTTCCTGACGGTGATTATATCGTTACGCCAATTACTGACGTTCGGCTGACACGCAGTGTTACTGTGCCCTATACTGTCGTGACCATAGCGGATAACTGTGTGTTACTTCCGCTCCTTAACTTTGGTTTCACCCCTCAAGTGTTGCCCTGCCAGATGTCTCTAGCCCAGCTAACTGCCATAACAGAGGACGATGTCAGTGTTGTCGCTGTATCTGCTCTTGATCGAAACGCAGTCTCACGGTCACCCAGATCAGACGATGCCATTTTTCGAAACATGATTGGATCGGAGTTGTCGCCTCACCAGGCCGACGCCCTCTGCCAAGTTTTGGCCTCATACAGTGACATTTTCGACACTGACGATCGTCCCTTGGGCCAGACTAAAATTGTCACTCACCGAATCAACACTGGTGACTCTGCGCCCATTCACCGTCAGCCGTACCGCGTGTCAGCGTCTGAGCGAGAAGTGATTCAGAAAGAAGTGGCCAAAATGCTTACGAAAAACGTAATCGAACCATCAGCGAGCCCTTGGGCATCTCCCGTGGTATTAGTAAAAAAGAAATACGGCTCATGGCATTTCTGCGTTGATTATCGCCACCTCAACAAAATTACCAAAAAAGACGTGTACCCTCTACCACACATTGACGATGCCCTTGATTGCCTCCATGGCGCCACCTTCTTTTCATCTCTCGACCTCCGATCTGGCTACTGGCAAATTGCTGTTGATGAAATGGACCGAGAAAAGACCGCCTTCGTTACCCCTGACGGTCTTTACAAATTCAAGGTCATGCCATTCGGGCTCTGCAACGCCCCAGCGACCTTCGAGAGAATGATGGACACGCTCCTACAAGGATTTAAATGGTCGACATGTTTGTGTTACCTGGACGACGCGATCATTTTCTCACCTACCTTTGCAACCCACCTTGAACGCCTTTCGACCATTCTATCCATACTTCGACGGGCCGGCCTGCAGCTCAATTCCTCCAAGTGCCACTTTGGTCTTCGTCAGATTACCGTATTGGGTGACCTTGTTAACGCTGCCGGCGTACGGTCAGACCCGGCGAAAGTACGCGCTGTAACAAACTTCCCAGTCCCACGCTCTGTTCATGATGTTCGCAGTTTTATGGGCCTCTGCTCCTACTTTCGCCGGTTCGTGAAAAACTTTGCGGCACTCGCCCGGCCACTCACCGACCTTCTCAAACAAGACGTCCCATTTTCTTGGGGCCCTCCTCAAGCTGACGCCTTCTCTCAGCTAATCGCTGCTCTGACGACACCTCCTATTCTTGCACATTTCGACACCGATGCTCCCACAGAAGTGCGAACAGATGCGAGTGGTCACGGAATTGGTGCAGTTTTGGTGCAAATTCAGCGGGCAACGACCGTGTAATCGCATACGCAAGCCGTCTGCTTTCTAAGTCCTAACGCAATTATTCTATAACAGAACGGGAATGTCTCGCTCTTGTTTGGGTGGTTTCAAAATTCCGTCCTTACTTGTATGGCCGCCCTTTCCATGTCATCACAGATCATCACGCGCTGTGTTGGCTTTCTTCTCTGAAGGACCCCACTGGACGACTTGGTCGTTGGGCATTACGCCTACAGGAGTATTCCTACTCGGTTGCTTATAAGTCTGGCCGTCTTCATCTGGACGCTGATTGCTTATCTCGCTACCCTGTTGATCAGCCCGACGAACCAGACATCAAGCCTAGCCTCAGCGCCATGTCAATGTCCCAGTTTCTTCAGATACGTGAAGAACAACGTCGTGATGCTTCTCTGCGACAACTTATTGACCGTCTCGAATCTGCTCCGAACGACACGTCCCTTCGCATGTACGTCCTCCTGAATGGCACGCTGTACCGTCGTAGCCTCCAGCCAGATGGCCCTGAGCTCCTTCTTGTCGTGCCGAAAAATTTGCGTTCAACCGTGCTGCACGAGCTTCACGATGAACCAACTGCTGGTCATCTGGGCGTATCTCGGACGTACGACCGCGTGCGTCGCCGCTTCTTTTGGCGCGGTCTCGCCCGGTCCGTTCGCCGTTACGTGTCCTCCTGCGATAAATGCCAACGTAGGAAGTGACCTACTGCGCCCCCGGCTGAACTTCTTCAACCGATATCCATCCCAACCGAACCTTTCTTTCATATTGGTATATATCTTCTCGGTCCTTTTCCCGAGTCGAAATCGGGCAACAAGTGGGTCGCCGTTGCTATAGACTACGCGACTAGGTATGCCATCACTCGAGCGCTCCCCACCAGCACCGCTACTGACGTTGCGGACTTTTTGCTCCACGACGTCATCCTACACCATGGTGCTCCTCGCCAATTACTCACGGATCGTGGCCGCGCATTTTTGTCCCGTGTGATCGACGATCTTCTGTGCACTTCCTCGACGCACCACAAGCTGACCACTTCCTACCGTCCCCAAACAAATGGTCTTACCGAACGGCTAAATCGGACCTTAACGGACATGCTCGCGATGTATGTGTCCTCCGACCACCATGACTGGGACCTGGCGCTACCTCACGTGACCTTCGCGTACAATTCTTCGCGCCACGACACCACTGGTTATTCACCCTTTTATTTGCTTTATGGCCGTGATCCGACGTTACCACTCGTCACCTTACTTCCAACCACTACAACGCCATCAACCGAATATGCACGCGACGCTATTGCTCGTGCCGACCACGCACGTCAGATCGCCCGCTCTAGACTTTCGGCTTCGCAAGCCACCCAGAAAGCCAGCTACGTCAGCCGGCATGCTGACGTTCACTTCTCACCCGGTTCTCTTGTTCTCCTGTGGTGCCTAGTTCGTCGAGTTGGCTTATCAGAGAAGGGTTTGTCTCGCTACATGGGTCCTTACCTTATCATCCGCCAGGTAACCGACGTCACCTATGAGATCATTCCTGCATCTGAGACCACAAGCCTGCCTGCAACCACACCCAGTGATGTTGTGCACGTCAGCAGGCTAAAACGTTACCACCTGCCTACTGAAGACCGTAGTTAATGTGCCCCGAGACGGCGCTTTTACCGCCGGGGGGAGGGGAGGGGTAAATCTACGTAGCTGACGTATCAGCGGTCAGAAGACGACAACGAGGAAGTGGTCTGTTGGTTGTGCGTGCTGCTTCCATCTTAGCCGACGCCATACGCATCAGTTTAAATATAGATTTTCATTTTCACGTAACAATATATATATATATATATATATATATATATATATATATATATATATATATATATATGTGTGTGTGTGTGTGTGTCTGTGTGTGTGTGTGTGTGTGTGTGTGTGTGACGCTTCACAGGTGAATGTGGGGAAGGGAGATGAAGAAGACGAAGGGTCAGAATAAACTGGTGTTCTGACTGACGCCATGTCTCATCTGTTACACTAAGTCGACAGGATCTACCGCAGCAACATCATGAGCCCACCAAAGAAGATGATCAACCTGCCGAAATACACCGGAGCTGAAGACGACGTCCCTGTTGACAAGTGGTTGCACCTCTTCGAAACGAAGGCGAGCAACGTCAGCTGGTCCGAACGAGATCGCATCGACTGCATCAGCGAGTACCTGGAAGGTGAGGCATTCCGCTGGTACCTCACCGAGATTTTCGACGCAGAAGATACGTGGGAATGCATCAAAACAAGCATGATAACACGATTTTCTGCACCTGTTAGCGACCCTTTTCGCCAATTCATACACTGCAGGCTCAAAAGAGAACAGCGCATCAGGCACTACTACGAAGAAAAGACACACCTTGGTCGCCTCGCAGACTTAAAAGACGTTCACATAGTATCAGGATTGACCGATGGTGTACCTGAAGAAATGGAAAGACGCCTCGTTGTATTGACGCTCACCACCCCAGCCAAGTGGCTTGCTGCTGCGCTTCAAGCGGAAGACTCTGTCCACAGAGATGCTTCCCAACACTCGTCGAAACGGCAGCTCATGGGTCGAGAGCCTCATTCTACGCGACCATGGCTCCCTACAGGATTGATGCGCACCACTCACAGTGAGTGTCGACATTGTGCATCTGCTGGTTTGCTGAATCAGTTTCACTGGCACAATGAGTGCCCTCGTCGTGAAATGGTGTCTGCTCTAACTGACAACCAGGGAAACGAAGAGGGCGGTCCAAAGGCTCATTAACACGTTTTGGTGCACTTGTGAACGGACACATGGTGAACGCAACTCTGGATACAGGAGCGACTATTACCTGTATCAATGAAGTTGTGTTCAAAAACCTCAAGTTGCAGTTGCTCAAGGATTCATGCATTAGTGTCCAATAAGTCACCTCAACCACAAAAACTTTAGGCCGCGTACACATACAGTTGGAAATAGGGAAGTTAAAGCGGGCAGTCCAAGCACACGTTCTACCAGGCATGAAGACTGAATTCTTGCTAGGCCCGGACAACGCCAATTTTTTCAACCTATCACTGGATTTAAACACGATGACTTTGTTTCAAGACAACAAAGCTTTGCAGAATTCCTTTCAAACACAAAAGTGTGTCTTCAGCGCCCATACAACCCCTCTCCAAACCGTTGATGTCACGCACCTTCCACCATCGCAACAAGCTTCTTTGAGAGAGGTGCTTCACAATTACGAAGACATTTTCTCAAAGTCTCAGATGGACTTCGGATGTATTGCGGAGGAACGACACTGCATTGCCCTCAGCAACAACGTGCTTATCCACAGACCACCGTACCGATGCTCCCTGGCAGACAAAGAGGAAATTGCCAAGCAAGTGGACTTACTTCTCAAGTAAGGTGTAGTGCGTCCATCTTTTTCTCCATACGCGGCTCCAGTCATTCTTGCAGAGAAAAAAGGTGAAGGACGCACACGTTTATGCATTGATTATCGAAAGCTTAACTCTGTCACTGTGCCTGACTACCAACCTATTCCGCATTTAGACGATGTTCTAGACTACCTGGGAAAATCGAAATATTTTTCGACATTGGTTATCACATCAGGCTATTGGCATGTCAAAATGAACCCAGAGGACACCCCAAAAACAGCTTTTGTCACGCCGAATGGCCATTATGAGTGGCTTGTTATGCCTTTCGGTTTTAGAAATGCTCCTGCTACATTCGAAACAGCTGTGAAATCAATTATCAGAAAACATAACTTAGAGAATGTCGTTAACTATTTTTATGATATTGTAGTCTTCTCCGACTCATTTACTGAGCACCTACAGCACCTCCAAGCTCTATTGCATGCCCCAAAAATGGAGAATACAAAACTTAAATTGAAGAAATGTCATTTCGCCCAAGATTCTATTGAATATCTGGGTCACAGAGTGTCGCACGGTACAGCGTCGCCTATACGAAGAAACATAGAAGCTGTATTGCGATTCCCAAGACCGAAATCCCCGAAAGAGCTTCAGCGTTTTTTAGGCACCACCAACGTTTACCGCCAGTTTATACCGCACTTCAGTGACATAGTTTTCCCACTTACGAAACTGTTGAAGAAGGACACACCATGGGAATGGAATTCCTCATGTGAACAAGCCTTTGAGAACATAAAATACTGTCTGACCAAAGAACCCATTTTACGAATTTTTTCTTGCGGGAAACCATGCATTCTTTATTGCGACGCATCTAACGTAGGCGTAGGTGCAGTTCTGAAGCAAAGAGATAAGATGGTAAAGAACACCCTTTTGCCTATCAATCGCGTAAGCTACTCGCGCACGAATTAAATTATGCCATTACAGAGCTCGAATGCCTCGCTCTAATTGACGCTGTGGACAAGTGGCACTGCTACCTACATGGACGACCATTCACTATTGTCACCGATCAGCAGAACGTGTGACGCTTCACAGGTGAATGTGGGGAAGGAAGATGAGGAAGACGAAAGGTCAGAATAAACTGGTGTTCTGACTGACGCCATGTCTCATCCGTTACACTAAGTCGACAGGATCTACCGCAGCAACATCATGAGCCCACCTAAGAAGATGATCAGCCTGCCGAAATCTGTGACGTATGAAGTGGTGGTTTGTAGAAGCAGAAAAGGAAGAAGTGAGATGGAATAAACATGTGGTATGAGCCAGGCCACGTCTCCCATTCATCATTGCGTCACACGAGTCGACAGGATGAAGACCTGGCGGCCACTTCATCAACCGGCCACCATCTTCGAACGTCTCAGCAAGACGCAGTGACCGAACGTGGACCACGAAAGTACATCTCAACACTACACCAAGACCAGCATCATGACAGCACCATCAGACGACCTGGACATCCCCAAGTACACGGGATCAGCGGACGACGGACCCGTACAGGACTGGTTCAACCTGTTCCAGCTCCACGCTACCGCTGCATCTTGGTCGGAACGGGAGATGGTTACGAACTTCAGCGACTACGTCACCGGTGAGGCATTCAAATTTTACCTAATTCACATATTCGAGAACGACGAGTCATGGCAAAAATCAAAGATGAGATGATTACCCGTTTTAATGACTATGACCAAGACTTACTCTTTGCCAACCGTCTAGAGACAACCGCACAATATCGTCAATTTCCTAAGCAGTCCTCAAGCATTCGAAAGTCCAGCGCGAATCGAAAAGTGCCTCAAGACGAAGTGGCACATGCGTTTACTTACAGAAGGCCATGCGTATATTTGGAAAAACCCAACCGTCATGCGCAGCACCTTTGTGCACGAAAGTCGGCATTTCCAAAGTCGTGGCACCAACATACCACACGAGATGTCGCTCACCCTACTGATGCCTTTCATGTGTCGTCTCGCATACATGGTCCACCACCTGGTTTTCTACGACGCAGCTCTTCAAAGGCTCCTAACGGTCACTATTTGTGTCATTAGGACGCCTTGTTCATGGTAGACCAGCTGACACATGAGGAAAATGCCGAACAACGCCATGACGACTCAAAGAGTGAAAATCAGTCTTCACACATTAGATCAGCTTATTTTCCATCTAGCACAATTGGGCTACCTCCTGGTTTTTCTCCACTTGGCTCTTTCGTCGCTCACAACACCCACCTCACATCTAGCACACTCACAATGGTCGGGATACAGCTGCAGAACTCGGAGAATACTCAGCCAAGCCCTGAACCTACCATCCAGATTCAGGAGCAAGAACCACTCGCAGCGAACAGCGAGGTAGCCTCTGATGATGTATCTGTCAACTCTGGAGCATCACCTTCATTACCCTAAATGCAGCACAACAACCTAGAGACTACTACCTGCCCACTCGACACCACATTCGATAGCCCAGAAAGTCAGTGTCATGGTGAAAAAGGGATGCCACCTCAGGTCTTTTCGCAGCAACATCATCAATGCCAGCAAGTCCAAGAAAAACAGAGATTCCAAGGGCTATACGAACAAGGACGACGACGAATGGAATCATCTTCGGAAGAACACACGCGGTTTATGGAAAGCCGTTTACAAACGTGTCAACCAAACCGACGACATATTAAAGATTTCTCGCTCGAAACAAAGAAAGCATCGAATCCAGGATATTTTCCCAAGGGACATCGAGTAAGCTTTCTCTAGTCGAGATTAAGACTAAGGCAACACGACATACAACGTCGAGAAAGGCGCCAAACCATACCCTGTATACCGTAAGGACGCAGAAATCACCACACCAGCCTCGGTCAACAAGCACGCGAACGGGTGGCGACGCATGGGTTCCAATCAAGACAAATAGCACGACACCTGCGCAAATCATCCAGCCAATGCTTCAAGGCCATCACACCACGGTCATTCATCGCAAGAATACCGGCAGTGTTTCCATCTGATTTCACGCTCAAAGCATGCTTATGCTATCCTGGGCGCAACACCCAGCCTCGTCCACCAGAGCTACCCTAGATTTGACCGGACAGCTGCCCTCTGCTGTGAAGCTTTTGTGCGAGATAAGAAACTCCCTTATGAAATCGAACTACCGTGCATTTTGACATTCTTCACTTTGTGCTTTTTGTTGTTTTGTTGATTGTAACGTGCTCATTCTTTCGGGGGGAGGGGGAATCGTGTGACGTATGAAGTGATGGTTTGTAGAAGCAGAAAAGGAAGAAGTGAGATGGAATAAACATGGGGTATGAGCCAGGCCACGTCACCAATTAATCATAGCGTCACATATATATATATATATATATATATATATATATATATATATATATAGATATATATTTATATATATATATATATATATATATATATATATATATATATATATATATATATATATTGTAGAGAGGCTTCGGAACACTGAAATCGGGCGAGCTCTCAGGCGCCTTCTGGTGGGTCTACCCAAAAAGTACGCCACTCGCACGAAGAGTGCGTGCTTGGCCGTGACTGATGTCATTGGGTATGTTCGTTCGTTGGCGGCTATAAACACCTTAACAAATTGGTGGATAGTGCTGCAATCCACTTCGATGGTCTTGGAGCTACGATAACGTACCCTGTTATCTACCATGTCCCACGACACCTCTCAGCAAACGCCTCCTCCAATGCCACCTTCTTGTCCTGGTGTCCCAATAATGCACGCTCCACCCATCTTCACTGGCGCTGATGGCACTGACGTGGAGGACTGGCTCACCATGTACGAGCGCGTGAGCGTCCCCAACAAATGTGACGAGGATGGCAAGCTGACCAACTTGGTGTTCTACCTTGCTGGTGTGGCCAGTTTGTGGTACAACAACTAAGCGTCCCATTTTGCAACCTGGCCCGTTTTTAAGACTGCTATCATCAACTTTTTCGACCGCCCTGCTGTTCGCAAGCTGCAAGCCGAGCAGCGCTTACGTTAACGCGCTCAGGAAGCTGGTGAGTCATTCACCAGCTATATTGAAGATGTCCTGGACTTATGCAACAAATCCAATAACACCATGTCCGAGTCTGACAAGATCCAAAACATCATTAAAGGCATTGACCATGATGCCGTCACGATGCTGCTCGCAGAAAAACCCTGGCACAGTGGCTGAGGTCATCACCTTGCCAGAGCTACGAGGAGCTCTGGCGGCAGCGTCCGATGACCCGTCGCTTCCCACTACGAGGTGCAATGCTTGCTGGCTTGGAGGCCAGTTGTGACCAAGTGGCGTTGATGCCAGAACTAAACTCCTTACCCCGTGAGGAAATCGCGCGTCAGTTCTCTATCCTACCCTTTGGCCACCAACCGGCTGTTCAACAATCGGCTACTACCCTTCTCCCTCCCATTCGTCGAGCGATTGAGCAGGAAATAGCGGAGGTAATGCCTGTTTTCCAGCCCCAACAGCCTCTGGCTCCTGCGCCCTGATTTACGCTCAATTGGTCGCCAGGCCGCCTCAAGTCGTTCCAGCACCCGCCCCTCTGACCTACGCTGAAGCTGCCTCTCGCCCTCCGTCCTTTGCAGTGGGTATGCCCGCTACGTATGTTGACGTATCCCCTCAGCCTCAGCTTCAGCCCACCATGCACCCGCCGTTCCGTCCATCGGCTGTTGCGACATGGGTGAGACCTACCTCGGTGAACAGATGGCGCACACTTGACAACCGGCCCATCTGTTTTGCCTGCAGTTACGCTGGTCACGTAGCCCGTTATTGCCATCGCATACAGCCGGCTCCAATTACTTCGCCTGTTGCTGGCCAGCTCAGCCGTCCCTATCACGAAGAACCGCCCTCTATGTCACCGCCGTCTCGCCTAGGTCCGTCTCCCCGAAGGTCGCCGTCTTCACGACGTCGTTCCCTGTCCCCCATGCGGCCAAGTTCAGCTGCTCACGAGCGGGAAAACTAGTCGTCGCAGTCCTCGAGGCAAGGGCTGTGACGCTATTGCATTATGAGAGCCCTCAGAGGCGCCCATCTAATGTCATTGACGTGCTTGTGGACGGTGTTCATGCATTTGCTCTTATTGACACTGGAGCTGCAGTATTAGTTATGGACGAAAACCTTCGCCACTTGCGTCGAAAAGTGATGACGCCAATTTTCGGGTTGTCCCTTCGTACTGCTAGTTCGCATCGTATCCATCCTACAGCAGGCTGCACAGCTCGCGCTGCAGTTCAGGACGTTCTGTATGTCACCCACTTCATCATCATTCCTGCATGCTCTGATGACGTCATCCTAGGAAGAAATTTTCTGTCCCGCAACGACGCCGCCATCCATTGTGCCGCCACCGAAACCGAAATTGAACTCTCACCATTCTCGAATTTGATGCCAGAAGACAGTCCCTCAAAACTGAGCAAGATTCTCGTGAAAGACGATACCATAGTGCCTCCAAGCTCGACTACGGGTGTATAGGCCTACTGCGCTGGTCTCTCCGACACAATGACACTAGTTTCGACATCCGACCGTACTTCCAGAAGGAAAGGGTTGCTAGTACTTTTCGCGACTGTGCAAATCACCTAGGGCAACGCCGCTATTTTTGTGACCAATCCATAGCCGTACGCTATTACCTTAGTTGGAGGGGAATGTCTCGGCAGTGTGGAACCAGTCGACGACACACAAGTCCTGAACATACCCGATGACTCACGTTGTCCCAATTCGCGTACCATCAGTGCTGTTCCCCCTTCTGATCCGTCATCTCCTGATGTATTGGACCCCTACCTTGATGACAACCTTACGTCGATACAGCGTTCACAGCTTCTGGACCTGTTGCAAGAATATTGTTCTTCTTTCGATGTCGGGAGAAGTTATCGCGGTCGCGCGTCCACTGGTATAGACAATGGTGCCCATACATCATTACGGCAACGTCCCTACCGCGTGTCGCCTGCTGAACGTCGGGAAATTAACGAGCAGGTTGACGATATGCTCCGACGCGACGTTATTCGGCCTTCGGACAGTCCCTGGGCGTCTCCTGTTGTTCTTGTTGCGAAGAAAGATGGTTCTGTGCGGTTCTGTCTGGACTACAGACGGCTCAATAGGATCACTTACAAAGATGTTTACCCACTGCCGCGCATCGATGACGCAATCGACAGCCTTCACGGAGCCGAATTTTTTTCTTCTCTCGATCTGCGCTCGGGGTACTGGCAAGTACCCATGGCTGATGACGCTCGACCGAAGACTGCGTTCATGACACCCGACGGCTTGTACAAATTCAACGTCATGTCGTTTGGGCTATGTAATGTACCTGCGACCTTTGAGGGCATGATGCACACCATTCTGCGCAACTTAAAATGACACACATGCTTGTGCTACCTCAATGACGTTGTTGTCTTCACTCCAGATTCCTCCACGCATCTGCGACGTCTGAAAGAAGTTTTCGCACGTGTGAGCAATGCCGGCTTGCAACTAAATCTGAAGAAGTGCCGCTTTGCAACACGGCAACTCACCATCTTAGGGTATGTCGTGTCCAAGGATGGCATTCTTCCTGACCCAGCCAAGCTTCGGGCTGTGGCTGAATGCCCCAAACCTGCGTCTGTCAAAGAACTGCGTAGTTTCGTGGGCCTGTGCCAATACTTCCGACGCTTTATACGAAACTTTGCAACGATTATATCACCGCTGACAAAGCTCCATGGAAGTAACGGACCTCTGAATTCATGGCCTTCCGAGAGCGACGACGCGTTTGCGAAGCTCCGCCATTTGTTGACGTCTCCTCCCATTCTACATCACTACGACCATACGGCCCCAACGGAGGTGCACACGGACGCCAGCGGTGTAGGCCTCGGCGCTGTCCTGGTGCAGCGCAAACCCGGATTTCCTTAATATGCCGTAGCATATGCAAGCCGTACACTCATGAGAGCCGAGACAAACTACACCGTCGCGGAGAAAGAGTGCCTGGCGATTGTCTGGACCCTTACAAAGTTTGGACGTTATTTGTATGGTCGCCCATTCGATGTCGTCACCGAACATCATGCCCTATGCTGGCTTTCATCATTGAAGGATCCCTCAAGCCGTCTCGCCCTTTGAGCTCTTCGCTTAAAAGACTACGAAATCAGCATGCTGTACCGCAACGGACGCCAGCATGCTAACGCCGACGCCTTCTCGTGCTCCCCTCTGCCTGAAGATGACGTGCTCTGCTCAATATCCTCGGTTGCTGTTTCTGCCATTGATGTTGACATCATCGCTACCGAACAGCGAAAGGATGATTGGATCGCCCCGCTGATCGACTTGCTCTCTTTTCCGTCCACAACACCATCCACGCGTGCCTTGCGTCGTCGCGTTCACCACTTCTCCAATTGTGACGGCCTCCTACGCCGACGCAATTACGACGCCGATGGCCGGCAGCGGTTACTCGTGATACCCCGCAGTCTGCGGTCAGAGTTATGTGAATCCTTCCATTCTGAGCCGCAATGCGCGCACTCTGGGGTATTCAAAACCTACCATCGCAATCAACAACGCTACTTCTGGTGCGGGATGTACCGCTACGTGCAGCATTTCGTTCGCTCCTGCCTCGCTTGCCAACGCCGCAAACCGTCAGCACACATGTCGCCAGTCGGTGTGCAACCGTTACCTTGCCCTGAGCGTTCGTTTGGGCGCATAGGTATCAATTTGTATGGACCACTTCCTGTAACGTCGGCTGGTAACCTCTAGGCCATAGTCGCCTTAGATTATTTAACGCGATACGCCGAAACCGCCGCTCTCCCTTCGGCTACTGCGCGTGATGTTGCATTCTTCCTACTGCATCGATTCATAGTGCGCCACGGTCCACCCCTGGAGTTTCTCAGTGATCGAGGCCGTGTCTTCTTGTCAGAAATCGTCGAAGCCATTCTCACGGAGTGCCATTCTGTCCACCGCAAAACTGCTTACTACCCGTAGACGAATGGTCTCACCGAAAGCTTTAAACGCACCCTCGGCGACATACTTTCCATGTACGTCACCGGCAACCACACGAATTGGGATACTATACTGCCCTTCGTCGCCTACGCCTACAACACCACCCCTCAGAGCACAACGAGTTTTTCACCTTTCTTCTGGCTGTACGGAAGACACCCGTCTCACACAATCGAAACGATACTACCGTACACGCCGGATCTATGTGAGTGTGCACCTATTTCTAAGACAGCCAGGCTTGCTGAAAAGTGTCGCGAGCTTGCCAAGACTTTTACGACGCATGAGCAAGAGTAGCAAAAAAGCATGCGTGATGGCTGCACCACTTCTGAGCCCACTTTCCTACCTGGTTCTTTTGTATGGCTCTCAATCCCAACCTGTTTAGCTGGCCTTTCTCCCGCACTATTCCCGAAATTCGAAGGCCCCTATCATGTCTTGGAGCACACATCTCCGGTCAACTATCTGATCGAACCAATTGAACAATCTTCGGACATGCGCCGTCGCGGGCGCGACAGGTTATTGAATGCGCTATGTGAAGGTCCTAGGTTCGTTTGCTGCTTACGGCAGGTAATTTTTTCACCCACTTTTCTTTCTTCCTATTTACATTACATTGGTTCTATTAACTTCCCCTATACATTCCTTGGCATTATTGTCTCTTAACAAGGAGCCCTTAGGTATACAGTTCTTTTCGTTATATATATATATATATATATATATATATATATATATAGAATAAAAAGACGTTGACAAACGTCCGAAAAAACACTAGTTTTACTAACGTTTCGGCAGGTGGGCCTGCCTTCGTCGGAGTGAATGGTTACACATGGAACACAGGGCACATATATAAGCCGCTTCTTTGCGTATCACACGGCTAAGTCATTATCAGTAGTATAGGAAACAAGATTATATATCACCAAAGGTACGTGGCTATAGTGTATATACAGCTGAAAACGCGTATCATTATACAATAGTGAATTGGCACGTATTAGATACCCTACAACTTGTGTGGAATGAAACAGGTCAGCAAAATAACAAACTGCGCACGCAGTAGCTCACTTGGTCATACGTTCTGCGGGATAAACACAGCCTAAAAACATTCAGTAAGCCTTTAAAAAGAAAAAGAAGTTTAGAGAGATAAACAAAATCACAAAGCAGAAAGAGCAAAATGAATGCAAGTAAATGGTGAAGCGACAAAGGCCACCTACATTATGTAGGTAATATTTGACAATAGGCCAACATCGTGCGAAGAATATACACTTGTCAGTAAAACAAAAAAAAACAAAAAAGCGATTTACTAAGGCAATATGCAAGTAAGCGTGCCCGGGCTCTCGTTCATGCCGGCAGATAGTGTTTTGAATTTATGAATTAAAAATGACTCTTTTACATCGCGTTCATGGTGTGATTTAAAACCCGATTCCAGTATTGTAGCTATCATGTTACTGAATGAATGACCTGCCTCGGTGACATGCCTTGAAATCGGTAAGTTAGGAAGGGCATGCGCATGAGCTTTATGATTATTGAAACGGTATCGAAAAGCAGTTTCAGTATGACCTATGTATTGTACATGACAGATTGAGCATTCTAGCAAATATACGACATTTGCAGTATCACAAGTAAAACTGCCCTTAATTTTGAACTTGAAGTTCGTCACAGTACTGGCTGCCAGTGTTGTTGTCGTCATGTGTGCACACACTTTACAGCGGGGCTTTTTACAAGGACGGCAACCAAGCACCTGGTCGTTATTGCTCTGTCTGGTTCTAGAGGAAGTTAATAAATCTTGCAAATTTCTGCCTCGTCTGTACACAACACGTAGTGGTTCTGGAAACGCTTTTGCAAGGCGTTCGCTCTGCATAAGTATGTTGTGGTGTTTACGGAAAATTGATGCTACGTTAGGTGCCGATGCGTTATGGGTTAAAACCAGGTTAACCTGTGAATGACTTTTAGGATTTTTCTTGGGGATGCAGAGTGCTGTACGGTCTTGTGCGTCGGCACGCCTTACTGCGTCATCGACTAACTTGGGCGGATATTTCTGTTTAAGAAGTGCAGTGCGTAGCTGGTTACAGTTATTATCAAAGTCAGATTGCTCAGAGCAAATTCTCTTAAAGCGTAAGGCCTGGCTGTAAGGTATGCTAGACTTGCAGTGCCTTTTGTGGCTGCTTTGAAAGTGTAAATACCTCTGTCTATCAGTCGGCTTGCGGTACAGTTTAGTGCTCAATTTTGCATTATCGAGACAAACGGTTACGTCGAGAAAGTTAATGGTCTCTGGTGAATAAGTGTGCGAAAAGGATATGGAAGGGTGAGCATTATTAAAGTCCGAAATAAAAGACAAAAGTTCCTCCTCTCCATGTGGCCAAATCATGAAAATGTCGTCAATAAATCTTTTATAATAAAAAGGTTTTAGCGAACGACCCAACAAGAATTTGTTCTCAAGGGATCCCATAAATATATTTGCATAGCTTGGCCCGATCTTAGTACCCATAGACGTACCACTTACTTGAACATAATGCACTCCATTGAATTCAAAGTTGTTGTACTGAAGAATCATTTCAAGCAGTATAGCTATAGTCGAGCTATCAATGGACTTGTCGAGAGCGGAGTGATCGTAAGCCTCAACCACGGACCTTATACCATCCAAGTGCGGTATGCTTGTGTAAAGAGACGCAACATCGAGAGTTACAGGAAGAGCGTTGTTAGGTATAATAAGGTTGGCAATATCAGAAAGGAAGTCATTAGTATCTCGCAGAAATGACTGGAACGTAGGGGGTATCTGGTTTATCAGGCTATCTACGTAACGCGACAAGTTTTCTGTCACGGTACCTATGCCGGTACCTATGCCTCTTAGTCCGGCAGCTGGTAGGCTCTATTTGTGTCCGAAAATCCATAAACACAACAATCCTGGTCGCCCAATTGTTTCCGGCATAGGTACCGTGACAGGAAACTTGTCGCGTTACGTAGATAGCCTGATAAACCAGATACCCCCTACGTTCCAGTCATTTCTGCGAGATACTAACGACTTCCTTTCTGATATTGCCAACCTTATTATACCTAACAACGCTCTTCTTGTAACTCTCGATGTTGCGTCTCTCTACACAAGCATACCGCACTTGGATGGTATAAGGTCCGTGGTTGAGGCTTACGATCACTCCGCTCTCGACAAGTCCATTGATAGCTCGACTATAGCTATACTGCTTGAAATGATTCTTCAGTACAACAACTTTGAATTCAATGGAGTGCATTATGTTCAAGTAAGTGGTACGTCTATGGGTACTAAGATCGGGCCAAGCTATGCAAATATATTTATGGGATCCCTTGAGAACAAATTCTTGTTGGGTCGTTCGCTAAAACCTTTTTATTATAAAAGATTTATTGACGACATTTTCATGATTTGGCCACATGGAGAGGAGGAACTTTTGTCTTTTATTTCGGACTTTAATAATGCTCACCCTTCCATATCCTTTTCGCACACTTATTCACCATAGACCATTAACTTTCTCGACGTAACCGTTTGTCTCGATAATGCAAAATTGAGCACTAAACTGTACCGCAAGCCGACTGATAGACAGAGGTATTTACACTTTCAAAGCAGCCACAAAAGGCACTGCAAGTCTAGCATACCTTACAGCCAGGCCTTACGCTTTAAGAGAATTTGCTCTGAGCAATCTGACTTTGATAATAACTGTAACCAGCTACGCACTGCACTTCTTAAACAGAAATATCCGCCCAAGTTAGTCGATGACGATGTAAGGCGTGCCGACGCACAAGACCGTACAGCACTCTGCATCCCCAAGAAAAATCCTAAAAGTCATTCACAGGTTAACCTGGTTTTAACCCATAACGCATCGGCACCTAACGTAGCATCAATTTTCCGTAAACACCACAACATACTTATGCAGAGCGAACGCCTTGCAAAAGCGTTTCCAGAACCACTACGTGTTGTGTACAGACGAGGCAGAAATTTGCGAGATTTATTAACTTCCTCTAGAACCAGACAGAGCAATAACGACCAGGCGCTTGGTTGCCGTCCTTGTAAAAAGCCCCGCTGTAAAGTGTGTGCACACATGACGACAACAACACTGGCAGCCAGTACTGCGACGAACTTCAAGTTCAAAATTAAGGGCAGTTTTACTTGTGATACTGCAAATGTCGTATATTTGCTAGAATGCTCAATCTGTCATGTACAATACATAGGTCATACTGAAACTGCTTTTCGATACCATTTCAATAATCATAAAGCTCATGCGCATGCCCTTCCTAACTTACCGATTTCAAGGCATGTCACCGAGGCAGGTCATTCATTCAGTAACATGATAGCTACAATACTGGAATCGGGTTTTAAATCACACCATGAACGCGAAGTAAAAGAGTCATTTTTAATTCATAAATTCAAAACACTATCTGCCGGCATGAACGAGAGCCCGGGCACGCTTACTTGCATATTGCCTTAGTAAATCGCTTTTTTGTTTTTTTTGTTTTACTGACAAGTGTATATTCTTCGCACGATGTTGGCCTATTGTCAAATATTACCTACATAATGTAGGTGGCCTTTGTCGCTTCACCATTTACTTGCATTCATTTTGCTCTTTCTGCTTTGTGATTTTGTTTATCTCTCTAAACTTCTTTTTCTTTTTTAAAGGCTTACTGAATGTTTTTAGGCTGTGTTTATCCCGCAGAACGTATGACCAAGTGAGCTACTGCGTGCGCAGTTTGTTATTTTGCTGACCTGTTTCATTCCACACAAGTTGTAGGGTATCTAATACGTGCCAATTCACTATTGTATAATGATACGCGTTTTCAGCTGTATATACACTATAGCCACGTACCTTTGGTGATATATAATCTTGTTTCCTATACTACTGATAATGACTTAGCCGTGTGATACGCAAAGAAGCGGCTTATATATGTGCCCTGTGTGCCATGTGTAACCATTCACTCCGACGAAGGCAGGCCCAACTGCCGAAACGTTAGTAAAACTAGTGTTTTTTCGCACGTTTGTCAACCTCTTTTTATACTGCATTTTCCACCGGATCCATTGAATATCACCCCACCATATATATATATATATATATATATATATATATATATATATATATATATATAATTATTTATTTATTTATTTATATATTTATTTATTATGTATATATGCCATGGGCAGGATCCAAACCTGCGACCTTCGAATAAAGCGTTCGATGCTCTACCACTGAGCTACCACGACAGCTATCCCCCCAGCCACTTTATTGGGTATCTATGTCAAATTAAACGTTCGAGTGTCAGTCAGCGCCACTAGTAGCCATGGCGGCAAGTGTGGCACAGTCTTTAGGAGCCTGTCTGGCGTCACGTAGCACGTGAACTTATTACTAACTGGCAGCTGACCAATAGTCCCTCGTATAGTGACCAATAGTCCCAATAGTTCCTCGATAATGGCAAGTAAACTTTTCACCCACTTTTCTTTCTTCTCATTTACATTACAAATTGTCTGTTAGATCTTATTACTGTTGTTTAAACATGAAAAACGAGCCCTTTATATATATATATATATATATATATATATATATATATATATATACGAAAACTTTTCAGTTTTCCTACGTTTCAGCCGGGGACCGGCCTTCATCAGAGACAACGTTTGTTCTGATGAAGGCCGGTCCCCGGCTGAAACGTAGTAAAAATGAAATGTTTTCGTTTAGCCAGCCCTTCACTTTTTGGTATATATAAATAAATAAATAAATATATATATATATATATATATATATATATATTCATATATATATATAAGCAGGCATGGTGGTTGAGTGGCCGTAGCGTTGTATATAGTCCAGTAGATCCTCCGTGAGCGGTCACAACGTGGTTTATTTCGACGTTTCGGCCTAGAGTCTGGCCTTCATCAAGCCTTCATATATATATATATATACATATATATATATATATATATATATATACATATATATATATATATATATATATATATATATATATATGATTGATTTGCGGGGTTTACCGTCCCAAAACCACCATATGATTATGAGAGACGCCGTAGTGGAGGGCTCCGAAAATTTTGTCTACCTGGGGTTCTTTAACGCGTGCACCCAAATCTGAGCACACGGGCCTACGACATTTCCGCCTCCATCGCAAATGCAGCCGCCGCAGCCGGAATTTGAACCCGTGAAATGCGGAATGACAGCCGAGTACCTTAGCCACTAGACCACCGCGGCGGGACATATATATATATATATGTAGAGGCATGCATGGTGGTTGAGTGGCCGTGGCGTTGCATATAGTCAAGTAGATTTTCCGTGAGCGGTCACAACGTGGTTTATTTCGACGTTTCGGCCTAGAGTCTGGCCTTCATCAGAATTAAAGGTGCAGTTTGTTGGTGCTCAGCTTTGTACAATCTCAAATCAGAGGGAAAGAGGAAAAAGACAGAAAAAAAGAAAAAAAGAAAAAAAAATAAGAAAAGGAAAAGAAGAGAAAAAAAGGAAAAAAGAGAATAAGAATATAAGGTAGACTCCCCCCGGGCGCCCTCTTCCACTCTTTCTTCTACATCCCCCTTCATCTCTCTCCCCTTTCTCCTCTTCACATTTCTGATGTCGATCAATCAATCAATCAATCAGTTTATTATCATGTCATAAAAGGATGTTACAGAGAGTAAAATATACAGACGAGGGTCCCAAAGTACAAGATTGCAACGGGACCCTCAGTGGTCTGTGTATGCTTTCTTTCACTAAGGCATTCTTTCCGACAAAACGGTGCCTTCTGGCTATATATATATATATATATATATATATATATATATATATATGTATATACGTGTATGCAACTATCGCTTCGGAATAGCTGAAAGGGCAACCAAAAAGAGGAAGAGGACAACGTGGTTGTTGTGGGTTGGATGGACTCTTCGAGTTTTTCTCCCGTTGGCCTGCATGGCTGTGTGCTCTTTAAGGCGTTAGCAAGACCCGCTGTCGGTGAATAAATCTTCCCCGTAACATTTTTTGGTAGAAGGTGGGGGGCGTTCCCACAACCCGGCTCTGGAACTCCGCAGTGGACGCCAGATTTGTCCACCGCAATGTCTGAAAGCAGCACTCAGGCCTCGCGATCCGCGCCGTCTTCATCACCTGTGTCCCCCCACCCATTCTCTTGACCCTGTCATGTTTTCCGGGGCGGACAGCATAAACTTCGAAGAATGGCTCGCATTATTCGAGCGCGTCAGCAAGCACTACAGGTGGGATGAGAAGCTTATGCTGGCAAATATTCTATTCTACATGAGGGAAATGGCACGCGCCTAGTATGAGACGCATGAAGAAGAATTTATCAGCTGGGACGCATGCAAGCAAAAGCTTCGTGACTTGTTTGGTCAGTCAGTTGCTCGTCATATAGAATCCAGGCAGGAACTCGCGTCGCGTGTTCAATCATCGACGGAGTCGTACATCACGTACATCAAAGACGTACTGGACCTGTGCCGGAAAACTGACAAAGACATGTCCGAGACGCACAAGATGAGCAACGTGTTGAAAGGCATTGCTGACGATGCTTTCAACTTACTAATGTGTAAGAACTGAACCACTGTCGACTGCAACATATCTGAATGCCATTGACTTGAACAGGCTAAAAGCAGGCGAATAACCCACGACTTCACGAGACTACCAAACACCACTGCGACTTCGCCTTGCGAGGATTCTTCAACGCTCCGTTCACTTGCGGCTCCTGCCAATACAGCAAGGATTGTTCGCCAGGAGCTGGAGGCCATGGCACCTGTTTCCTATCTGCCCCCTGCACAAGACAACTGGGCAACGATCTCGTTTATTCAAGCCGTCGTACGTCAGAAGCTTGCTAACATGGGTGCCCCAGTTCCCCAGCCCTCCAGGCACATGCCGCAGCTTATGAGCACTCCCGTCCACAACACTGACCACCACTTTGCTCCACTTGTCGCAGCGGCAGCTTCGAGTCCTCGGTTTCCACCACGCTACCGAAACCTATCTGAGTGGCGCACGCACGATGATCGACCCATCTGCTTTTCTTGCTCTCGAGTTGGCCACATCTCCCGCCATTGCCACAACAGTTGGTATTTCCGGCCAAGCATTTCTAATGTCGACCGCCGTCAGGACCGCGGACACTATTCGCAACCCGCTTTTACGGATGACCATCTTGGGGACAATTCACCTCGCCATTCATCTACACGCTCAGAACCGTTCTACGCTGACGGCGTCACCCACAGAAACTGGTATAGCCGCTTGCTGTCATCTCAGAGTCGGCCGTCATGCTTTCCTCAATGCCGCCGCTCTCCGTCACCGGCTTATTATGGTCATAGCCCGGGAAACTGACGAGTGCAACTCCTGGAGGTGGTGCTGCATTGAAGATTCAGAACGAAAACGCTCAACCGGCTACCAATTCAAAATTCAATTTACTTCGAGTGTTCCTTGATGGCCACGCCGTTACTGCTCTAATTCACACTGATGCCCAAGTATCTGTAATGAGTTCTATGCTTAGATCTAGCCTAAAATGGGTTCACACACCTGATATGTTCTCCACTGTTCGAGTGGTCAACGGAAGTCGAACATTGGTGCTTGGCATGTGCAATGCCCGTGTTACTGTTGCTGGTCACCACACTTCCGTTCTCTTCGCAGTCCTCGATGCTTGCTCACACAACGTCATCCTTGGAATTGATTTTTTAACCGCCCACTCCACCTTCATCGATTGTTCTACCGGTATCTTACGGCTCGAATTGCCTTTGTGCACCAATTTCACTCCTCTAAGTCGCACTCGGCTACGATCCTTGGAGTCTCTACGACTACCACCCCAGGCAGCTATGTACATTCCTATGTCGCTCTCTTCGTCCGTTCCTGAAGGAGGCTATCTGGTGGCTCCCCTCATTGATTTGACCCTTACGCGCCACATCGCACTACCACATACTATAATGGTTGTTGCTAACAACACGGCGCTACTTTCTGGTCGGAACTTCTCTACGACAACCCAAGTTCTCCCTAAGGCATTACTTTAGCTGATCTTTCCACGCTGGATGAATGCTCGATTTCTTTTTTCACCCCTGACAGTAAGACCATTGCGAAACCGGTCATTGCCCCACAATATCAGGCGTTCCTCGACAAAATGATAACCAGCGACCTCATTCCTTCCAAAGTTGCAGCGCTCTCGGGTAATCTATTTTTTTACCCGGATATCTTTGACGTCAACGGCCATCTCCTTGGCCCCGCAAGTGCCCCAACCCACCGCATTGACACCGGCAACGCCAGTCCACTCCACAAATTCCCTTACCACGTGTCACATGCTGAGCGCCAGGTTATACAGACGGAGGTCGATAAAATGCTCAGCAAAGACGTCATTGAGCCTTTATCGAATTCTTGGGCATTTTCTGTGGTCTTAAATAAAAAGAAGAACACGTGACGCTTTTGCGTCGACTATCGCCACCTGAATAGGATCACCAAAAAGGACGTTTATCCTCTACCCCGAATTGATGATGGGCTCTGCCTCCCCGGCGCGAACTATTTTTCGTCCCTTGACATTTGATCTGGATGCTGAAAAATTTCGGTCGACGACTGTGACCTCCAGAAGACAGCATTCATCACGCCCGACGGCCTTTACCGATTCAAGGTCACGCCTTTTGGGTTGTTCAATGCCCCGGCTACTTTTGAACGTATGATGGACTTTCTTCTCCGTGGCTTCAAATGGTCGACCTGCCTTCGTAATCAGGACGATGTAATAGTTTTCTTACCCTCCTTCAAAAGCCAGCTGTCTCGTCTCTCGGCAATTCTTGACGTTTTTTGTTGCGCTGGTCTCCAACTGAATTGGACGAAATGGGCATTTGGACGCTGGCAGATTATACTACTCGGCCACATTGTGGACGCCACTGGTGTTCAACCCGACCCTGACAAAGTCCGTGCAGTCCGAGAATTCCTGGTTGCGCGTTCCACACAAGCAGTTCGCAGTTTTATTGGTCTCTGCTTATACTTTCACAGTTTTTTTTTCAACTTCGTGGATATTGCTAAGCCCCTTACAGATCTCCTAAAAATTGCTGTTTTTTCTTGAGGGAAGGACCAAGAAGATTCCTTCGCGTCGCTGATCACCGCCCTCATATCAGCTATGTTGGCTCATTTTGATCCAGCCGCTTAAACAGAGCTTCGCACCGATGCAAGCGGCCATGGCATTGGGGCTATTCTCGCTCAGATACAGAATGGCACAAACTGTGTGGTAGCCTCGCTAGTCGCCTTCTGTCGCAAGCGGAAAAAATATTCGATCACTGAGCGGGAATGCTTAGCCCTAGTTTGGGCCATTGCGAAACTTCTTCCGTACTTCAACGGATGGTCGTTCACAGTCATCACGGAACCTCATGCGCTTTGCTGGCTGTCGACGCTTAAGGACCCTACAGCAAGACTTGGCCGATTCCAGAGTACATTACAGGAGTACACGTTCTCGGTTGTGTACATATCTGGAGAGCTGCACAGTGATGCTGACTGCTTATCCCAGCACGCCGTTGATCCACGTAATTCCACTGATTTGGAATCCAATGCCTGCGTTTTAGCCATCACTGACTTTCTGAACGAGCCCAAAGAACAGCGCCTAGATCCATCGCTACTCACCATTATTGACCGCCTTCAATCACGTCGTACTGACCCTTCCCTTAGCATATTCCTGCTTCAAGACAACGTTTTGTACCGCCGCAATTTGCACCCCGACGGCGCGAAACGTTTACTCGTCGCACCACATCACCTACGAAAGGACGTTCTGCGACAATTCTACGACGTTCCAACTTCTGGACATCTAGGCGTCTCCAGAGCTTACGATCGCGTTCGACGACGAGTATTCTGAAAAGGTCTTTACCGCTCTGTTCGCTATTACGTCGCATCTTGCGACCTCTGTCAGTGTCGAAAGAGGCCTACGACTCCCGCTGCCGGTCTTCTTCAACCCTATTGAAGTTCCAGCGAGCCATTTTATCGAGTAGGGCTGGACGTGCTAGAACACTGTCCTACTTCTACAAGTGGTAATAAATGGATTGCAGTGGCGACAGATTATGCCACTCGGTATGCAATCACTCGAGCGCTACCAATCAGCTGCGCAACTGACGTTGCCGACTTCCTGCTCTACGACATTATTCTTCAGCATGGCACTCCGTCTCACCTGCTCACAGACAGTAGTCACTACCTTCTATCTCATGTGAGGGGTGACGAGACAAATCTGTCTCACTTTTACTATTTAAAGCAAGCTGTCTGCAGCCGCAGGGCGTCGATAACAGAGCTATGGTTTCCTGCTGCCACTAATGAGAAAAGGTTAGAGAACAAATAAAAATGCACCGAACGTTTCCCATACTTGGTATCGGTAATACGTTGTGTTAAAGTTAGTTTAGTTTTGTAAACATTTTTTAAACTATTCATATATTGCCACCGTGATGGCCAAACTTCTATATATATATATGTTGTTTATTGATTTTTTTTGAATTTCGATTGGTATAGTGGGAGTACAAATGGCATTTCTCTCGAATTTTCAGCAGTATGCCAACCAATAAGCTTCTCGAATCGTACTCAAACGAACTTAGAAGAAGCTTCTGGTCGACTTAAATGCAGAACAAGCCACCATTAATTTCTTTAAATTTGATGGGCACTATTGCATCTGTAGATATTCTTTCTGATAAAAAAGGTCCTGAAGCTTGTTTTTTTTTCTTTTTCTTGTGGCTACGGTACCAATAAAAATGATAAAAACTGTGGTTTAGAAGTGTCTGAAATTTAGAGCCAAAAGAAAAGAATGACAATATCGAAGCTCAAAATCTCAGAAAGCGACAGTGAACAAGAGTACGAGTAAAAAAAATTCAGGAGAAAACCTCACACATCTAATATGGAAAGAGTTACGGAATGCGATCGCAGAATTCAGTGTATTCCGTTACATCTCAATCACGTTGTTTGCCTTGATGCAGAGCAGCAATTTTACTTAGAAGCGGAAATTCACGTACAATTAGCATGGAAGGTTGTCATCGCCTACTCTGGCAGAAAAAGCGGAGAGTTGCTCATATGGTTTCTGTAACGACAAGTCAGACATTGGCGCCGGTACATTAGAACAGGTGTCCACTGTGCACCACACGCGGAAATGAGCTGCGCAAAAACACACATGTCTTCTAGCTCGCGAGTCACCGGATGCAATCCTGGCCGTGACGGCTGAATTTTTGATGGAAGCCAAAATGCTTGAGGCGCTTGTGCTTCGATTCAGCCGCGTGTTAAAAAACAGCTGGTAGTAGAAATTTGTGGAGCCCTCCACTACGGAGTCTGTCATACCCGTATGGGGGTTTTGGGACGTGAAACCCAGATAATCATTCATAAATGAATTACAGAAGAGTTCACTTTTGTGCACGTTTAGAATGTGCTCCTCTGTACCACTTACCTCGAGCATTTTCATGCAAAACATTATTGCAGCTTTGTGCGCTCATGAGGCCTATGAACAGATGTAGTTAATATTGGGATGATGGATGTAATCCCGATGGTTCAGAAGGCCACGACGACACGTTGAAGGACTGAACAGCTCACTTCCTGGTGAACTTCAGTTTATTTACACACTGACACGTATTTACTAGCAATATGCGGGGTGGCCACTACACCGACCACACAGTAAGCACTTGGCTGTATTAATGTCGGCGTCACTTTCCGATCACTTCGCATACTTCACACATCGACACCAAATTCTCGATGTAGCATCGACCTTAGATCAGAGTCGGCACCAAGCACGACCTCTGTCTCCACTTCCCGATTTCGTTCTCGAGCACCAAGCTCCCCTCTTCTCCTTTTCTTTTTATTAAATACCTCCCGTTTTATCTGTGACCGCCTCAAGCGACGAACCCTTTCTTGATCTTCACCAATGTAGCAAACTCTTTCCTTTCCTCAAACACGTGTCATTGCCTCTGCGTTTCCACACTTTGCTATCCTAATTCTCCAAGAAATCGGCTAAACAACAAATCCGTCATTTTATCAACGTACAGCTTAAAAATACTTTCTCGCCACAACTTGCCTGGTTAGACAGTCGGTCGGCTGTCTGGAGTTGGTACACACCATGCTGCTGTCTATCCACACGTATTGTGACGGCACGCCGCCATGATATCCTTGTCGGAAGAGGCGTCGCCACAGGGACCGCTTGTTTCTAAGCCTGGCTCACAGTGAGAACGCTTGTGCCGTGCGGAAGACTTACCGGCACAAAAGCGTTCAACAAAAGCTCACGGGATTCGACAGCAAAGGAACCTGCAGAGGCGAATGGCTTAGGAAGTCTGCGCAGTCACTATTTGTTATTTTCTGTTTTCGTCAGGTGCCGTATGCCGACTGGCCATCCTTCGCTCGCCCCAAACGTAACACTTTCCAACCGAAGAATGTTGTATGTGCGCTTGTTGCACATAACAGTTAAGGAACTCTAGGAGGGGAGGGGGTTCACACTTAGGTGCACTGCCGACACTTCGAGTCGTGCGGTAATATTATGCAAACACAACCAAAACAATTACTTTAGGGTCTTAAAATGAATACGCAGAAAACGAAAGTAATGTACAACAACCTCGGAAGAGAGCAGCGCTTCGAGATAGGTGATGATGCACTTCAAGTTTTAAAAGACTATGTGTACTTAGGGCAGGCAATAACCGCGGAGCCGAACCATGAGATTGAAGTAAGTAAATGAACAAGAATGAGGTGGAGCACATTCGGCGAGCCCTCTCAAATTATGACAGGTAGATTGCCACTATCCCTCAAGAAGAATGTATATAACAGCTGTATCTTGCCGGTACTTAGCTACGGAGCAGAAACCTAAAGACTTACAAAAGGGTTCAGCTTAAATTGAGGACGACGGAGCGAGCAATGGAAAGAAAAAACGGTAGGTGTGACCTTAAGAGACAAGAAGAGAGCAGAGTGGATTAGGAAACAAAAGGAGGTTAAGGATATCAAAGTTCAAATCAAGAAGAGGAAACAGACATGAGCTCGGCATGTAGCGTGTAGACACCATAACCGCTCGTCATTAAGGGTAACTAAGTGGATTCCCAAAGAAGGCAGGTGAGTTAGAGGGAAACAAAAGGTTAGGTGGGCAGATGAGGTTAAGAAGTTTGCGGGTGTAAATTGACAGCAGCAAGCAGGGGACCGGGTTAACTGGCGGAACATAGGAGAGGCCTTTGTCCTGAAGCGGACGTAGTCAGACTGATGATGATAATAATAATGATGATGATGATGAACCAAACAACAACCACAAAACGACATGTTAAAGTGGATTCGCGTAACGTCATTACATTATTACAAAGCACTATTGCAAAAGTGTCCCTTCTTAAATATTTATGGTCACTTAAATGCACAAAGTCACACAGACTCCCTCACGAAATAAAAAAATGAAGATAAACGCACTCAAGTAGCTACACCGGCCTACTAGTCGGACCGTAGCTCGCAGGTTGGACCCTATCCCGTACATTCCTTGGTGCACCATGGCAATTACTCAACATTCAGACACTATGCTCTTGCTGCCTGCCCAAATCTAACAAAATTGCATACTGCTACTTCACAACGTGCCCATCTTGTAATAGCAGTAAAAAAAGAAAAACAAGGAACAACCTTCCACCCATGCCCCTCAGCTATCTTTACTGATCCCCGCTGTCTAATCGTGGCAAGGCATCGGAGCACTTAATAAGACACTCCTTATGTGAGAAAAAGAGATGTCTTGCTTCTGTAATGCCAACACCCAGCGGGTCAGGTGGGCACCATATCCAATGGAGTGCGTCAGGTATGCGAGCGCATCTCGTGCCGTTACTACGTTAAATTTGGCATCAACTGATGGCATGTCCGACAGGCTGAGTTCCGACACGACGGTAAACAACTCGATTTTACTTGCCAATTGGTTCACTTGCTGAGGAGTGATAGTATTTCTGAGAAAGATAATTGGTCTCCCCTCTGCCTTTATTGGTCTAACGTACTTGCTCTCTCCTCTGCTCGCCTTTTTTCGGCACCTGTTATAATTACTACCTCGTTTCTTAAATGCATGGTGCATGGCAAAAATATGGCTTCCAGAGTCACCGTAGCAGCATTGAAACAATTTTTACCGTCGAGCTCCCTCACCTGCCGGCTTTCACGTCATATTCCCGGATGTGTACACAACCTATCACTGCCGGTGCTGCGGCACTCACTCTGCTACGCTTCCGCACATGCTGTGGGAGTGCCCGGCACAGTACAGACACACTAACGCCACGACCCTTTCGTCGACGCTCCATGAAGCTCTGCAGAGCCCCGCTCTTTACGACCAAACCTGGGCGACCCAACACGCCCGTGAGGCTGCGTCGAGGCAAGCCCTTGACGTCCCCTCATGGGAAGCGTAGGCCCGGTCACCTAAACTTGCTGGTTTCTTATAAAAAACTTTGATCCTCCTCCTTCTCGAGCTCCCTAGGAAAATAGGTACACAGTGGTTTGTGAGTTCCTTAATTGGCTCATTACTTCGAGCTTGTGGGTATATATTTCTGGTAATATTTTACTTGTGCCATCACACTGTTCAAGTATCTCTTATCAAGCGGAGTGTTAAGTTAAGTGAGTGGGCGTGGGGACAGCGCAGAAATGCGGCACCGTAACCTTGCTCGCTTGTTCACACAGGTTGCTTCACTTCTTCACTTCTGCTCGTGGCTATCACCGACTGCTGGGCATGAGCCACGGACAGTGCTTCTGCTTGATAGCGACCAGTTTTCGGCCAGTCCAGGATTTGGCCGGAAACACCCCTGCAACATCTTCGCGAGCCAGGCGGCCACTTCATCGGTCGTGACGTCATCGCAAGCCCAGGATAAAAACGGATGGCACGAACCTGGCCTCTCCAGTGGGCGTAGGAACAGCGCAGAAATGCGGCACCGTAACCTTGCTCGCTTGTTCACACAGGTTGCTTCACTTCTGCTCGTGGCTATCACCGACTGCTGGGCATGAGCCACGGACAGTGCTTCTGCCTGATAGCGACCAGTTTTCGGCCAGTCCAGGATTTGGCCGGAAACACCCCTGCAACATCTTCGCGAGCCAGGCGGCCACTTCATCGGTCGTGACGTCATCGCAAGCCCAGGATAAAAACGGATGGCACGAACCTGGCCTCTCCAGTGGGCGTAGGAACAGTGCAGAAATGCGGCACCGTAACCTTGCTCGCTTGTTCACACAGGTTGCTTCACTTCTGCTCGTGGCTATCACCGACTGCTGGGCATGAGCCACGGACAGTGCTTCTGCCTGATAGCGACCAGTTTTCGGCCAGTCCAGGATTTGGCCGGAAACACCCCTGCAACATCTTCCCGAGCCAGGCGGCCACTTCATCGGTCGTGACGTCATCGCAAGCCCAGGATAAAAACGGATGGCACGAACCTGGCCTCTCCAGTGGGCGTAGGAACAGCGCAGAAATGCGGCACCGTAACCTTGCTCGCTTGTTCACACAGGTTGCTTCACTTCTGCTCGTGGCTATCACCGACTGCTGGGCATGAGCCACGGACAGTGCTTCTGCCTGATAGCGACCAGTTTTCGGCCAGTCCAGGATTTGGCCGGAAACACCCCTGCAACATCTTCCCGAGCCAGGCGGCCACTTCATCGGTCGTGACGTCATCGCAAGCGCAGGATAAAAACGGATGGCACGAACCTGGCCTCTCCAGCGGGCGTGGGAACAGCGCAGAAATGCGGCACCGTAACCTTGCTCGCTTGTTCACACAGGTTGCTTCACTTCTGCTCGTGGCTATCACCGACTGCTGGGCATGAGCCACGGACAGTGCTTCTGCCTGATAGCGACCAGTTTTCGGCCAGTCCAGGATTTGGCCGGAAACACCCCTGCAACATCTTCCCGAGCCAGGCGGCCACTTCATCGGTCGTGTGACAACGCCGAGGTCAGGGATGAACTTTTGCAGCTAAAGCAGCTAACCGACCATCTGAGCAGAGAAAACGCTAGGTTACACGATGAACATTCTCAGCTTGAGGATAGAATGAGACGCAGTAACCTCTTGTTTTACGGTTTGACAGACTGTCCGCAGGAGAAATGGAACCAAACTGAAGAAAAACTGGTTAAAGAGATCAGTACCGTTTTTAAGTCACCAGTGCCGAGCGAAGCTCTTGAGCGAGTACACAGGCTAGGAACGTACAGGCCCAACCAAAATAGACCAGTTATTGCTAAGTTTGCATCTTTTAAGTTAAACAGGAATTACTATCGCTCAGCGGAAAATTCAAAGAGAATGACATCACTGTAAGTGCGAATTATTCCCTTCAAACACGGCAGGCGCGAAAAAAGCTTGTAGAATTTGCCAAACAACGGGACGTTTCTTTCAAGCTTCGGTACAATAAGTTGCACATAGGTGATAAACGTTACAGTTACAATTTTTCTGACGACAGTGTGTACGAACTTGGCGGCGCCTCTGGGGAATTCGTTAATCGGCAGCTTTCAGGCGAACCCTCAGTATCCATGGCACCGTTATCAGCTGCAAACTCGCCGCAGTAGCGACACGCGAAGGGTGGGGGGCGGTGCCCAAAAAATTCGCTTTCTTTTCTTTTCACGAACATCAGGAGTGTCTTATCGAAACGCGATGAACTAAATGCGGCGGTCGACTCATGTGACACTGATTTTGTATTGTTAACTGAAACGTGGCTTACTTCAAAAATTAACAGCAGTGAATTGTTTGATTCTACAAAGCGTTTCAATGTGTATCGTCGTGATAGAGGTGATAGATGCGGCGGTGGTGTACTTGTTGCTGTAGCGGATCATATTTCTTCGTCTTTTGTGCCTGTTGTAACCAATTTAGAGATCATATTTGTTGAAATTTGCACATGGTGTAAAAAGATTATCTTGGGTATCTGCTACCGTCCACCGTCCTGCGATCATAAAAACGGATGGCACGAACCTGGCCTCTCCAGTGGGCGTAGGAACAGCGCAGAAATGCGGCACCGTAACCTTGCTCGCTTGTTCACACAGGTTGCTTCACTTCTGCTCGTGGCTATCACCGACTGCTGGGCATGAGCCACGGACAGTGCTTCTGCCTGATAGCGACCAGTTTTCGGCCAGTCCAGGATTTGGCCGGAAACACCCCTGCAACATCTTCGCGAGCCAGGCGGCCACTTCATCGGTCGTGACGTCATCGCAAGCCCAGGATAAAAACGGATGGCACGAACCTGGCCTCTCCAGTGGGCGTAGGAACAGCGCAGAAATGCGGCACCGTAACCTTGCTCGCTTGTTCACACAGGTTGCTTCACTTCTGCTCGTGGCTATCACCGACTGCTGGGCATGAGCCACGGACAGTGCTTCTGCCTGATAGCGACCAGTTTTCGGCCAGTCCAGGATTTGGCCGGAAACACCCCTGCAACATCTTCCCGAGCCAGGCGGCCACTTCATCGGTCGTGACGTCATCGCAAGCGCAGGATAAAAACGGATGGCACGAACCTGGCCTCTCCAGCGGGCGTGGGAACAGCGCAGAAATGCGGCACCGTAACCTTGCTCGCTTGTTCACACAGGTTGCTTCACTTCTGCTCGTGGCTATCACCGACTGCTGGGCATGAGCCACGGACAGTGCTTCTGCCTGATAGCGACCAGTTTTCGGCCAGTCCAGGATTTGACCGGAAACACCCCTGCAACATCTTCCCGAGCCAGGCGGCCACTTCATCGGTCGTGACGTCATCGCAAGCGCAGGATAAAAACGGATGGCACGAACCTGGCCTCTCCAGTGGGCGTGGGAACAGCGCAGAAATGCGGCACCGTAACCTTGCTCGCTTGTTCACGCAGGCTAGTAACAATACTCCTTTATATGCAAAGAAGTCCAACAATGTGTGCTTGATGCTGTTCCCACGCCCGGGAGTCTTGTTGTCACTGTTAAGTTAATGTGTAGATGTTATATCTATGCTTGTTTTGCTATCTGGCGACGTTGAAGAAAACCCAGGGCCCAATAAAAAGGTTCCTGAGTCTGACGTATCGAACAGGGCTCATGAGCCAAAATTTAGTGACATGTTTGCTCTTCTGCAGAGCGTGAACTCTCAAACCGAAAAAATGGAACAGGACCAAGTGAAGTTATTATCTAGCGTGAATGAAATTAAAAACAACCAGGAAGCAATCGAGCGCAAAGTCAACGACATCGACCGTAGGCTAGCCGCTGTCGAAGCAAAAGCGTGTGACAACGCCGAGGTCAGGGATGAACTTTTGCAGCTAAAGCAGCTAACCGACCATCTGAGCAGAGAAAACGCTAGGTTACACGATGAACATTCTCAGCTTGAGGATAGAATGAGACGCAGTAACCTCTTGTTTTACGGTTTGACAGACTGTCCGCAGGAGAAATGGAACCAAACTGAAGAAAAACTGGTTAAAGAGATCAGTACCGTTTTTAAGTCACCAGTGCCGAGCGAAGCTCTTGAGCGAGTACACAGGCTAGGAACGTACAGGCCCAACCAAAATAGACCAGTTATTGCTAAGTTTGCATCTTTTAAGTTAAACAGGAATTACTATCGCTCAGCGGAAAATTCAAAGAGAATGACATCACTGTAAGTGCGAATTATTCCCTTCAAACACGGCAGGCGCGAAAAAAGCTTGTAGAATTTGCCAAACAACGGGACGTTTCTTTCAAGCTTCGGTACAATAAGTTGCACATAGGTGATAAACGTTACAGTTACAATTTTTCTGACGACAGTGTGTACGAACTTGGCGGCGCCTCTGGGGAATTCGTTAATCGGCAGCTTTCAGGCGAACCCTCAGTATCCATGGCACCGTTATCAGCTGCAAACTCGCCGCAGTAGCGACACGCGAAGGGTGGGGGGGCGGTGCCCAAAAAATTCGCTTTCTTTTCTTTTCACGAACATCAGGAGTGTCTTATCGAAACGCGATGAACTAAATGCGGCGGTCGACTCATGTGACACTGATTTTGTATTGTTAACTGAAACGTGGCTTACTTCAAAAATTAACAGCAGTGAATTGTTTGATTCTACAAAGCGTTTCAATGTGTATCGTCGTGATAGAGGTGATAGATGCGGCGGTGGTGTACTTGTTGCTGTAGCGGATCATATTTCTTCGTCTTTTGTGCCTGTTGTAACCAATTTAGAGATCATATTTGTTGAAATTTGCACATGGTGTAAAAAGATTATCTTGGGTATCTGCTACCGTCCACCGTCCTGCGATCCAAGCTTTGTCAATAGTCTTCACGATGTGGTTAACATAATTATGGAACGTTTTCCTAATGTACCAGTCCTTTTAGCCGGAGACTTTAACTACCCAAATATAGTTTGGTCCAGTGATGTACCTCAGTTAAGTCCGTTCTCTACTGACAGTTATAATTTTTTGAGCTTTTGTTCTGATTTCAACTTTACGCAAATTGTCACCCAACCAACTCGCATTACACCTACTACTTCGAGCGTTTTAGATCTCGTGTTAACCAACGTGCCTGACCTGTTCATGTCTCCACTTTGTTTGTCTCAATTAAGTGATCATTCTTTGCTCCATTTCACTATGGATGTTTGCGTTCCTCACCATGAAAATTATACTAAGCACATTAGAGATTACGCTGCTGCCAATTTTGATGCCATCAATAGAGAAATTTGTTTATTTCTGGACAGCTATCTTGATGAATTCGAGGCTCGTTCCGTTAATTCGGATTGGATTTTGTTCAAAGAAAAAGTAGCATACCTGACTGAAGCGTTTGTTCCCCTGAGGCTAGTCAACACCAATAAGCATGCTCCCTGGTATAGCCAATCTTTGAAAAGGTTGGCTAATAAGAAAAAAAGGCTGTTTCGGTCCGCTAAAATTTCTAACTCGCAGGCCAGATGGGATTCTTACTACGTTGCTAATGGGGAATATAGGAGGGCCACAAAAGCAGCAAAGGAAACCTACTTTAATAACACACTCCCCAATATGTTAGTCAACAACTCGAGACAATTTTGGAAGGTGGTGAATAAAAAAGATACTCATGAAATAACACTTAAAACTTCGGATGGGGTAACCCATAAAGATGATTGCGCTGTTATTCTCTGTGACACCTTCGCGGCGGCAGTGTCAGGTCTCCTCAACAAAGGTTCAAACCCTGTTTGTCAAGCTAGGGGTTATCTTCCGATGGAAGCAATTCGTTTCGACACAGCAGGTGTACAAAAAATAATAGAAAATCTTAAAGTCTCGTCTTTCGCCGGAATTGACAACATTACTTCCAAGTTTTTTAATCAACACTAAAGTCTACAGCGCCATAATCTTAACAAAAAATATTTGAGCAATCTCTGGAAGCGGGCTGTCTTCCGGATGATTGGAGTGTGGGAAGAATTATTCCATTCTTTAAGTCAGGTGATAAACTTTGTCCGGAAAATTACAGACCAGTATCAATCACTTCGATACCATGCAAAATAATGGAACACGTAATTTATTCGCAGCTTGTAAAATTTTTAGAGGGCAATTCTTTCTTTACTGATTCGCAGCATGAATTTCGTAAAAACTTTTCCTGTGAAACGCAACTAATATGTTTTATACATGATTTGCATTCTATTCTCGACAACGGCACACCCATTGACTGTATCTTTTTAGATTTCTCAAAAGCGTTTGACAAAGTACCTCAAGATTTACTCATTTTAAAATTACGGAGCCTCAATATAGATGATAACGTCCTCGCGTGGGTGATTTTTTTTCTCAGTAACCGTTCCCAATTTGTAACTGTTAATAACTTTGATTCGCCCAGGGTCCTGGTTGGCTCTGGGGTCCCACAGGGCTCCGTGTTGGGACCATTGCTTTTTCTGGTCTATATAAATGATTTGCCTCTAAACATTACTTCTTCAGTGAGTCTTTTCGCAGATGACTGCGTAATTTATCGGGCAATTAAGGGACATTCAGACGTTCTAGATTTGCAAGCTGATATGGATCGGGTTCAGGAATGGTGTGAGACTTGGGGCATGGCGTTAAACGTTAACAAATGCAAGTACATGCATGTTAACCAACACAGCACTAGTATCAGGTCGTATCATAATAATAATGTTCTTCTCGAAGTAGTAAATTCTTATAAGTATCTAGGTATCCACATAACTTCTACATTGTCTTGGAAGACACACATTGAATATATTGCAGGTAAAGCTAATAGCACGTTGGGTTACCTTCGAAGAAATTTTAATCAGGCACCCGTTTCCTTGAAACTCTTACTCTACAAAGTATTGGTACGTAGCAGATTAGAATATGCAGCATCTGTTTGGGACCCCGGTCATGACTCGCTTATCTATGAATTAGAACGAGTGCAGAATCGGGCAGCGCGCTTCATCCTTTCAAATTACCATCGCACCTCGAGCGTCACATCAATGAAAACTACACTAGCATTACCCCTACTGTCTCTTCGCAGGAAAGTGTCTCGGCTGTGTATATTCCATAAAATTTACTTCACCAATCCGTTACTCAGAAGCAGATTATTGGCCCAACCAACTTATGTTTCCAATCGCATTGATCATCGCCATAAAGTAGGACTTCCTTTAGCGCACACCAAGTGTTTTCCTAATTCATTTGTGCCAAAAACACCTGTATGCTGGAATCATCTTTCTTGTGATATTGTTGGTATAAAAGATGCTGCTTTATTTAAAATTGCCGTCACTAATTTTATTTGTACGTAGCCTCAGTTCAACCCTGTAGCAAGCGACGATTGCAATTTTTCTGTTGTTGTATTTTGCTTTGTATGCTGTACATGTATTTATGTACCCACTCCCCTCTGTAATGCCCTCGGGCCTTGAGGGTAACTGAATAAATAAAATAAATAAATAAGTTGCGCAACCACACCTACCCTATTTAGCTTAGGATAGTGACAACAGTAAACAATGTGTGCAAGGTATCCCATCTGGTTTGTGGACCAAAAATTTTTCATGTACATAGCTCGACCCATCGACACTAAAAGCCCCACCGCGGTAGTCTAGTGGCTAAGGTACTCGGCTGCTGACGCCCAAGCCGCGGTATCAAATCGTGGCTGCGGCGGCTGCAATTCCGGTGGAGGCGGAAATGCTGTAGGCCCGTCTGCTCAGACTTGGGTACACGTTAAAAAACCCCGGGTTGTCGAAATCACCGGAAGCCCTGCACCATGGCGTCTCTCATAGTAATATTGTGGTTTTAAGATGTTAAACCCCACATATCAATCAATCATATAAATAGACCCTATAACACCCAGAACCAAAGCTATTGTAAGCCAAAATATGCACTCTAAACGCATTCACCTATTTTCTGTCCTACAAACATTTCCTGCTCACGGCCTAGTTCATGCTCACATGTCATCCGCACTGGGCTTTCATCTCGTCGTTTCCTGACGAACACCCCACTCCCGTTCTCACGACCTGAAGCCTGTACTTGTATTGCCGCCTTGGCAAATGAAACCACTGAGTGTAGCCGTTCTGGCATCTCATCTGCTTTCATTTCATCTTTACGATCGACCTCCTCAATGATAACTTGCTCCGTTCTCACTATGTGAACCGCGGATCCGTCGACCCTCCTTGAATCTGCTTGAGTTTCTCTAACGAACCCCAGGTGGTCAAAATTTCCCGAACCCTTGGCTACGGCGTCCGCATAATCATATGATGGTTTTGGAACGTTAAACCCCACATATCAATCAATCAATTGAGTTTTCTCTAACGTGCTTGGCATTAGTAAGGCATCTACTTCTGCAAGGTGATTTGTGATCGCCCAAAGTTTTAATCAGCTCAGGGGCAGCACTGCTATCACAACTGTTCAGCCCCAATTAAACGTACAGGTGCGATCAAAAGTGGCCAGACCACGGGGTCGCGTAGCAGAATGCATCGACGTGCCAGCTCGCGACGAGACGCGAGGAGACACCTCCTGCAGGGCGCATGCGCATCCCGTCTTGTCACTATGCTTCTAATGTCACCCTGCTGGACGCGGTTGTGACGCTCGTAGCCAAAACGACAACTGGGTGTCGCTGTCTTTGCTCTATCGAATCTGTGCCGTTCTTGCACGTAGCGGCTGCGACGGGGCAGGTTCAAGCACTGGCTAGCGTTGTAATTGACCCTGGTTGATTAGGATAACTAAAATAGCGAGCATAACATAACCTGACGAAGCCAAACGTACAAAGCTAAGTTTTTTCCAGCCAGCTTGCCTTTGTCGGGCTAATCCAAGTTGCGCCTCATTGGGCTTAGCTAAATCAAAGTTAATGTAGCCGAAATTAATCAATTGTAGTCGAGCGATTTATGACCTAAATAATTCAGGCGCAAGTAGGTTTAGTTGCGCCCACTCCAGCTTGATATTTTGCTTTTAAGCGAAGTTAGGCTCAGATGAGCCCGGATGAGTCGAAATAAGTATAGTGAAATCTAATTCGGCAAACTTGATCATGCTCATCCTCAACCTAGGCTGCAAATTTAGCCTATACAACGCAAACCTTATCAAAGCAAACTGATCTATGTCGACTTCTTCATGAGCTATAGAAATCAAGGCCATGAAGATACTAATTACTCTTTAACGACGCCATACTGGCTCGGGGTCGTGATGTGGCTGAAGACCGGATACTGGATTTGGTGAACCAGTTCCCGGTAAACGAAAAGTCGGGTTACAGTAGCATACTGTCACGAAGCGCGCCTCTGACGACGTTACGAAGGGCGCTACGAATCTCACCGCTGCAACCACTGTTTCAAAAGACGGCGACGCCAACACGGTCCCGAAGGCGCCACTGCTTCGAACTCCGCCGGGAAGGTCACCAGCCGTTTGGTAGCATAGGCTTCTCAGTTCGCAACTGCTTCTGCGCAGAGCTGATAGACGAGCGGACGAGACGACGGTGAGTTAAACAAGGTTTACGTACAGCATATATATAGAGGCTTTACAAATTCGGCACTGGGGTCAACAGCTTAGAGACCCGAAGAGCCGAGCTCTCCTCTCTAACACATAGGTCTGCTCTCAAATGGGTCTGCTCTCGACGCGCCGCAGGGCTTCTTTTATATGCACCTGGTGGATTCTTTGAGAAACTAAATGTCCAACCAGAAGGTCAGACTCCTCCAAAGGGGTCGTCGCTGGGCCGCGTCATTCTTTCTCATCGAATCTGGAGAGGCTGCGCTGCAGGTGGCTGCACCCAAGGACGAGTGACGTCGCCAGGCATTGCGTCAGACCCGCCAGACAGGAAGGCGCCGGTTGTTTGCTCGACGGGCTCGCGGGCTGAGGTCACTCACTGCACGTGCGCGACAGAAAGGCGCCGTCGCGTGTTGAGGCCGTCGAGTTGTTCATCGCGTCAGGCAGGCTCGCGTGCTGGCCTTGACACAGATTTCCTTTTTCCGAGGCATGGACGTTCGCTGTGGACTCGCAGGCATAACAGCACCCCCGCCGCCAGACAATGCGCCAGAAAGACGAGCTGCTTCCATGTGGCTCGGATGTCAGGCGCGCTCGTTCGCCAGGTCCCTCCAGGTTCGCCTCCAGGGCCATGACGAGAATGCAGCTCCAGACTCTGTTCCGGGAACACATCCCATTCTTGAGGACGGATCCCAGCTCCACTGGCTTGTCGCCCCAACTTGTCGACCAGCTTCGCTAGTCTCTGACGATCCTTGGTTTCAGCACTTGTCGATGGTTCTGCAACTTGTCAAGAACGGTTCGACAACAGACAACACACGACACAAGCAAGTGCCCTCGGTCACCCGACAGAACACCAGACAAAGTATAGTACAACATATACCTAGCGACGTGTCTATCGGAATTTAGTTCCCTCTACATCAAGAGGCACATGTGGGACACAAGACTCTTAAAATGAGAACTCAATTTTTTCACACGTACAACAACGTAACGAAATAGAATAGAACATAAACTTGGCTCCTTGACCTCATTCTGGACGAGAGCGCTCAGCTAAGGCCGTGATGAGGACAAAATTTTGCCCCGAATCGCCAGCGAGAAACCGAAAAGTGGAGAAGGTACTAACTTAACGCACGGCTCAATGCGTCTGCATTAGCGTTTAGCTTTCCTTTTTTGTAGCGAACGTCAAAGTTGTGCTGTTGGAGTATCATGCTTCACCTCAGTAACCGGCCACATTTAGGCGACATGTTATTTAACCAGGTTAGAGGACAGTGGTCCGTTTCAACCACAAACCTCGAAACGGAGACATAACAAGCTAACTTTTGAACGGCCCACACGAGGCAAGCGCATTCCTTTTCAGAGATACTGTACGCCTCTTCCCTGCCGCTGAGTTTTCGACTTAAATACAAAACTAGCCTTTCATTACCAGCACTGTCTTCCTGGCACAATACAGCTCCCATGCAGCGATCACTCGAGTCGCATTGAATCACAAATCTCTTAGAGAACTCGGGTGCCATGAGAACAGGCTTTTCGCTTCGGGCCTGTTTTAGCTGGCGAAACGCATTCTCCTTTTCTGAGTCCCATACTACTTTAACCGGCTCGGATTTTTGAAGTGCGTCAGTTAGAGGGCTGGCAATGCTAGAGTAATTTTGCACGTAATGCTGATAGTATCCAGCCAGGCCCAAGAATGCCCTTATATCAGATTTTGTGGTTGGTCGTGGATAGTTCACGACGGCGGCTACTTTAATTTCTGAAGGTCTACGCCGGCCATGCCCCACAACGTGCCCCAGGTAAGACACCTCGCCACACCCTAGGTGAGATTTAGTAGGTTTCACGGTAAGGCCAGCCTCTTTCAACCTGTTTAGCACGAGTCGTAAATGCTCGACATGTTCTTCCCAGTTGTTAGAGAAGATGGCGACATCGTCAAGATACGGCACAGCGAACTCGGAGAGGCCCTTAAGAATGCGGTCCATTAAGCCTGAAAAACAAAAGGATGAATTTTTCAATCCAAAGCTCAGCCTAAGTGGACGATACGTTCTAAATGGAGAAACAAATGCGGCATAGCGGCTAGCACGCTCTGTAAGGGGGACTTGCCAATACCCTCACACGAGGTCTAACGTGGAAATATAGCTGGATTGTGACACAGTTTCCACCCTCTCCTCTAGGTTTGGTATCGGGTAAGTTTGGTCTCGAGTTATGGCGTTAAGACACCGATAATCGATGCATGGCCTCGGATCTTTTCCTGGCATCTGAAGCAATATTAGAGGGGATGTATAGTCACTCTCGCCCGGTACTATGACTCCCAACTCCAGCATTTTATCGATCTCCTCTTTCATGATCTGCTTTTGCACTTGGGAACAACGATATGGCTTGCTACAGATTGGCTCCTCACAAGCTAGCTCGATATCGTGCTCGGTCACCGTCGTGTTTCCGGGACGGTCCGAAAACACGTCTTGAAAACTCGGAAGCAATCCTTCTCAGGTCCTCCTTCTGGACTTCACTTAACCTAGGCTCTAGTTTCAACTGCTCCAAGATTACCTCCAATCCCCTTTCGATTACATCACTAGAACTCAAAATTTCTTTTCCCTCTTTCTCTGAAGCATTCAACAGCAGATTCACGACCGCTTGACGTTGAACGTATGGTTTCATCAAGTTACTGTGGTAAATCTTGTTTGGCCACCTTCCTAATTTCACTTCATAATTGGTATCCGAAAGCTTCGATATTACTTTGGCGGGCCCTTCCCAATGAACCTCAAGCTTGTTCTTTTTGGACGGCCGCAGCAGCATTACTTGACTACCAGCTTCAAATCCGCGCTTCTTCACCGATTTGTCGTAGTACTCATTCGACAACACTTGTGCAGCCTTCATGTGGCTTTCCACAAGATCTTTCGTTTTTCCAAGCCTCTGAAGGAGGTCTAAAACATACGCAACTACATTAGGGTCCTCATCGAATCCCTCCCAGGACTCGCGTAGCATTCGCAATGGTGTCCTCAAACTCCTGCCATACACAAGCTCTGCAGGGCTAAAACCAGTGCCCTCATGAGGAGCTGATCTCAAAGCGAAAATAGCGGGAGGAATACACGCTTCCCAGTCGCATTTGTGCTCGTAGCAGAGAGCTCTCAGTATCCGTTTCAGAACGTAATGCATACGCTCTACCGGATTAGATTGCGGGTGATGGATCGAGCTGTGCACTACTTTTATTCCACATTTATCCATAAAGGTAGAGGTAAGGCAGCTGGTGAAGACACTACCATTGTCGCAATGGATTTCAGAAGGAAATTCGACGCGTGCAAATATAGATAGCAGTGCATCCACGACGTGAGGAGAATTGAGCTCCTTAAGTGGTATCGCTTCCGGAAATTTTGTGGCTACACAGAGAGCCGTCAGGATGTACCGACAACCTTGCCTTGACTCTGGCAATGGCCCGACTATATCAATTACTAGGGGCCGAAAAGGTTCTGTGAAAATTGGCACAAGCTTCATGGGTGCCTTCCACTTGTCCGTGGATTTCCCCGCTCTCTGACAAGTGTCGCATGAGCGTACGAAGTCTTCGATATCCTTCAAGCATTTCGGCCAATAAAACTCAAGGGAAACTCTGGCCTTGGTCTTTTTTATGCCGAGATGCCCTGCCCATGCGTTTTCATGCGCCAGTTCCAATAGGTGGCGACGATACTTTTCTGGCACCAAGAGCTCCTCATACTTGCGACCTTGCGCATTTGTGTAGCTCCGATACAAAAGCCCTGCTTTCTAAAAATAGAAACATTCTTTTTCTTTTTTTCCAAGTTTACACCTTCCATTAGCGCTTTAATCGAGAGGTCCTCACGCTGCTCTCGAATGAGCATTTCTCGATCAACCCTCGACAGCTCTCTCCAACTTTCCGCTACAGGCGAGAGCGTTGCATCCCTCTCGCACAGACTCAATGGCGCCATGGCGTCTCCCCCTGCTACGCATACTGCGCCGGTCACTTCGGCGACGGGCCGCTCGAAGGACTGCTCAATCGACGCACACGAAGAATTTCGTGTTTGAGGTTCCGTCGACTCGCCGCCAAGGTCACACAGATTTGCTGCTTTTGAACTTGTTTCTTCACATAGAACAAGATCAAGCTCCCGCGAAAGCTTCCGCGCTTGCGATCGCGTGAGGGCCATGTCCTCGCCTACTACAAATGGTGGCAGTTGGTCGCGAATTCTCTGACTGCTGACCTGAATCGTCGGAGAAGCTACGCTAGGCGCCTGAGAACACTGTAGGATTGCCGATTCTATTTGCTTCAACTCGAGGCGCTCCTGTCTCTCGGCCTCCTCACGGCGTTCTCGCCTTTCAGCTTCTTCACGTTCGCGAACTTCTTGCCTTTCAGCCTCCTCGCGGCGTGCTTTGATATCCGCCCAGGCCTCATCGACTTCCTCAGCCGACACTCCATCCTTCATGATCTCAAGGATCGCCTGCTTTTGTTTCACACGGCCCAAAGTAATGCCGAGTTCCTCACAAATTTCGATTAGTTCCTTCACATTAAGGTTCTCCATCGTTCACACTAGCCTCTTGCTGTTTGCCCCTGTTAAGAATTTACTTGCCGTACCCACTATAAGTCTACTAGCAAGACGCGCAAGCAATTTTTAACACTCCCGTGTTTACCCCCTCCGCATTAACTTTGGTTTCAAAGCACTTCGACTTTGCGTGAAACGATCACATCTCACTCTAATGCTTCACAAAGCCCTTCTCTAAACTACTATAACCTGAGCGAGAGTAGTCTGGTGAACTGAGGGGAAAACATCAGGCACTCACCGCATCGATGTCGCTGACACCGGCCAATATCGCAGCTGCCAACCACTGTTACGAAGCGCGCCTCCGACGACGTTACAATGCAACCACTGTTTCGAAAGACGGCGACGCCAACACGGTCCTGAAGTCGCCAATGCTTCGAACTCCGCCGGGAAGGTCACCAGCCGTTTGGTAGCGTAGGTTCCTCAGCTCGCGACTTCTTCTGCGCAGAGCTGATAGACGAGCGGACGAGACGACGGTGAGTTAAACAAGGTTTATTTACAGCATATATACAGAGGCGTTAAAAATTCGGCACTGGGGCCGACAGCTTAGAGACCCGAAGAGCCGAGCTCTCCTCTCTAACACATAGGTCTGCTCTCAAATGGGTCTGCTCTCGACGCGCCGCAGGGCTTCTTTTATATGCATCGGGTGGATTCTTTGAGAAACCAAATGTCCAACCAGAAGCGCCGCTGGTCGTGAGGTCAGACTCCTCCAATGGGGTCGTCGCTGGGCCGCGTCATTCTTTCTCATCGAATCTCGAGAGGCTGCGCTGCAGCTGGCTGCACCCAAGGACGAGTGACGTCGCCAGGCATTGCGTCAGACCCGCCAGACAGGAATGCGCCGGTTGTTTGCTCGACGGGTTCGCGGGCTGAGGTGACTCACTGCACGTGCGCGACAGAAAGGCGCCGTCGCGTGTTGACGCCGTTGAGTTGTTCATCGCGTCAGGCGGGCTCGCGTGCTGGCCTTGACAGAGATTTCCTTTTTCCGAGGCATGGACGTTCGCTGCGGACTCGCAGGCATAACAATACTTGCACCGATAGTGACGAACGGAGCGTCAGCCATCGATCGACTAACAAGCGGCGAAGCGCGTCGGTATTTATACACTTGCCATCGAATGTTCCAGCATTATCGCTAGTGGGGATGTACGTTCGAATAAGTTGTATACTTCGCGGAGTTGGCGCGATTTTATCACAGAGATCTACTACCACCCTGAAGCTTCTCGAAGAATGCAGGCGTGGTTAGCGCCGAGAGTTGTGCAGTGTATTGGGGCGACAACGAAATTTCAGAAAAGCGACGTGGCATCGCCCTTCTCTGAAAAAGGCATCGTCCTGATGCTTTAACGAGAAATGAAGGTACACTGTCGTCCTTTAAAAAATGGAACACGCAAATGCGTGGCCCGCGCTCTGCGGTGGCTGCCTACAGCACCATCAACCTCAAGTGAAAAAATGACCGCAGTTCCTCGTGTTGGAACACTGGTTAGCATGCGGAGCATATATGTTGAACTGCGATAAATGTGGTTTGTAATTTGCGACATGCGTGTGTCTTAGTTGTGAATACTAATGAACACGAGTGAATACGCACGCACGTGTGCTGCGAAAGACGATGTTTTTCTATGAGACGCTTTGGGTATTTTGAGCAAGATGGCTTTATAGTCCCTAAAGTTAAGGGTGAGTGGGTCTGGTTGCAGCAGTCGAAGGTCGAAATTTGCAAAGACGTGGTCTATGCACGTCCCGCGAACCATGGTCGGATGATATTTGCCTTCGTGCGTTGCTCGTTTCAGTGAGTGCCGCGACTCCATGTAGTCGACCACCCAATCGTCCTTGATGACGTCGACGTTGAAGTCGCCAACTGTCATGAAGGGTCGTCGTTCCGGTCTTTGTTTCAGGTATTCTTTCACGGCTTCGTCGACGTACTTCTCAACGGCGGAAGTCGAGAAGCGATAAGCCGTTCTTGGACAGCGTTCAACTCGGGTAGATGTTCTGGTCGAGTCGGGTAGCGGTAGCCGTAAGTCATGCTTAGCGGCGTAATTCTACCGACAATTAACGACCGCTTGCACGTGGCACACGCGACATATTCGGCAAATTTGTCTGCATCGCTTCGCAACGCATCGCAAAGAACCGACAACGCTTTGGAACGATGCAGTTCATTCTGAATGTTGCGGATCTGCGTCAAGTTGTTGTCGAACCAAAGTCGATCACACACCTTGCAGCCGTGGCCGAAGCTCCGGTCGAGGAAGTCGTGCTTGAAGCGAGCGTTGGGCGTGGCGTACTACTTGGCTCGCCACGCCGCTATCGCGGCGCACTCGCGATCGCGGGCAGCATCGAGATCGGCCTTGCGGCATCGACGCTTGCACGCGGCTTCACCGTCCGGATCCTCTTGCCGATGCTTACGCCTCGCAGCGGATTCGCGTTCTCATAGCTGGCAATCTTCCGCTCGACGTTGACGTATCGCAGCTGCTTCGGGTTGGGGATCCTCCGCTCGACGCTGACGTCTCGCAGCTGCTTCTCGTTCTCGGAGCTGGGGATCTTCCGCTCGACGCCAACGTTTGCGTTCCGCATGGCGAGCTCTTTTCAGCACGGCCTTGTCGACGAACGAAGTGTCTTCGGAATGGCTTGCGGTTCCGCCAACACATTGGCTGACGCTATTGGAAGGGACGTCCGTAAGTGTGTTTGCGGATTCGTTAGCATACATTTTCACCAGCGACATCAGACATGGAGCGACCGCACAAACCAGCCGACGTAGGGCGGCGTGCCCTGAAACTCGTTTATTTATAGCGAGCACCGGCCCCGGCCTGCGAATACGCGTGTTAGCATACAGCTGGCGCACGGAAAAGTAAAGGTCGCGCGGCGCGCGGACGGGAGAAGTGAGCGCAGCGCGCACTGTGTTGAGAGGAGGAAGGGATGCACAGATGGCTGGCGAAGGAGGAGGGGAGGCTGCGGACGACGACGGCGCATGACTAGCCCCTAGTGTAACATTCTCCGCATGTAAAAGTACGTTCGCTTTTGGCGTCATCAATTGACAAGCAAGATAACGAGTCATGGCCGGTAGACAAGCACTGCTATAAATTACGTTCCTTCCCCGCGCGACGCGATGAGGAATATCGGGTGATTACTGCATCTTGCGCCGTGATTGCGCACAACGTTTTATATGTTGGCAGTGGACTACGCTAGGCGTGAGCAGAGAGGCAATGCAATATAGCAGCGCTTGTCTACCTGCCATGACTCATTATTGTTATTTTTATTTTTTACAACAGGTGACGCTGAAAGTGAACGTGTTTTCTTTTGCTGTCAGTTGATGGTGCTGTAGGCAGCCGCCGCAGATCGCAGGCCACGCGTTCGCGCATTCTCTTTCATAAAGGACGACAGTGTACAACAATAATGCAAGAAAGTACAAGGAATGAATTTCGATACAGCAATAATAAAACAAAAAAACGCTGTTTGTTGATGCGCATAAAACGGCTTGAGGTGCGCGACATGGACGACTTCATGTCGCGATCGGCGTCGTTTAGAGTTCGTGGTACCGTCGGAGACAACGTCGTAATCGAGTGGGCCGAGACGTTGAACCACCCTGTACGGTCTGAAGTACCGTCGCAGAAGAATTTCACTGGGTGCACGCAGGCGTATTGGCGTGCAAACCCAAACACGTTCACCGGGCTGGTATTTCATGAAGCGTCGTCGAAGGTTGTAACGGTGGCTGTCGGTCGTCTGTTGGTTCTTGATACAGAGACACGCGAGTTGTCGGGCTTCTTCGGCGCGCAGAAGGTACTCACTCCCATCGAGGTTTTCTTTGTCGGTGTCGTTGGGTAACATGGCATCGAGCGTCGTTGCGGGACTCCTTTCGTAGACCAATTTGTATGGAGATATCTGCGTCGTTTCCTGCACCACCGTCTTGTATGCGAAGGTCACGTACGGAAGATTGGCGTCCCGCGTCTTGTGCTTGACGTCGACGTACATAGCCAGCATATCAGTGATGCTCTTATTAAGACGTTCAGTGAGGTCGTTGGTCTGTGGATGGTAGCTGTTGTGCGGCGGTGACTTGTATGGCTGTACCTCAGGATCACCTGAGTTAGGTCCGCCGTAAAGGCTGTACCCATATCGGTAATAAGGACTTCTAGGCGCCATGACGAAGAATGATGTTCTAAACGAAAAACCTCGCTACCTCTTCGGCGCTATCTTTGCGTAAGGCCTTTGTTTCGGCGTAGCGAGTGAGGTAGTCAGTAGCTACGATGTTCCATTTGTTTCCCGAATTCGACGTCAGCAACAGCCCCAATAGGTCCATCCTGATTTGCTAGAATGGTCGGCGACGGGACTGTACCAGCTGAAGAAATCGCGCAGGCCTTGTTAGCGGTGTTTTGCGTCACTGGCAGTCTCTGCATGTCCTTACCTAACGAGGGACGTCGGAGGTAAGAAGTGGCCAGTAATACCTTTCTTGTATCCTCGCGAGTGTGCGGGAAACACCGAGATGCCCTGCCGTCGGATCGTCATGCGGGGTCTGAAGGAGTTTTGGCCTAAGAGCTGAATGCTCCACAAGGAGGTCTATGGCTCGAAGCGTTGAAAAGTTTTTCTTTTGTAAGAGGTCGTTTCGCAGGAAGAACGACTGCAAGTGCGCGCTTGAATACCTTCGGAACCTCGGCGGTCCTGCCTTCGAGGTATTCTATCAGGGCCCTAAGTTCCAGGTCGTCCCGCTGTCAGTCAGCGAAGTCATCGGCAGTTATCGTTCCCAAGAAGTAGTCGTCATCCGTGTCGACAGGCGCACGAGAGGGACAGTCGGCGTCGGAGTGTTCCTAGCCGGACTTGTAAACGACGGTAATGTCATATTCTTGAAATCTCAGGCTCCATTGTGCGAGGCGGCCCAAAGAGTCCTTCAAGGTAGCTAGCCAACACAAGGAGTGAAGGTCCCTCACAACTTTTAAGGGCCTGCCGTAGAGGTAGGGGCGAAATTTCGACGTAACCCAGATGATGGCGAGGTACTCCTTTTCTGTTGTGGAATAATTGGCTTCTGCTTTGGATAGCGATCGGCTGGAGTAACTAATAACCCTTTCAAGTCTGTCAGCCCTCTGCGCAAGAACGGCGCAGAGACCTACGCTGCTTGCGTCAGTGTGTATTTCTGTCTCAGCAAATTCGTTGAAATGGGCAAGTAACGGAGGCGTCTGGAGGCGATGTTTAAGCTCCTGGAAAGCGTGTTCCTGTGGCGTTTCCCACTTGAACTCCACGTCAGCCTTGGTAAGGTTAGTGAGAGAATGGGCGATGCGGGCGAAGTTTTTCACGAACCACCTATAATAGGCACACAGACCCAGAAATCGGCGCACTGACAATAGCCGGCAGGAACTCAGCGATGGTAGCTGTTTTCGGCGGATTGGGACGGACTCCAGACTTGCTAAACACGAGTCCCAGGAACAAGAGATCCTCATACGCAAATCTGCACTTTTCTGGTTTTAGCGCGAGTGCGGACACCTTGATGGCTTGAAGTACAGCTTCAAGGCGCCGAGAATGCTCTTCAAAGCTCCAGAAAAACACGACGACGTCATCCAAGTACACAAGGCAAGTCTACCACTTCAATGCTGCATGCCAGTACTGTATCCATAACTCGTTGAAAAGTGGCAGGCACTGAGCGAAGACCGTAGGGCATCCCCTTAAACTCGAAGAGGCCGCCTGGTGTTATCAACGCCGTCTTCTCTCAATTTCTTTTGTCGACTTTGATTTGCCGATAGCCAGTCTTGAGGTTCATTGACAAAAAGTACTTCGCGTTATGGAGCCGATCCAGTGCGTCGTCTATTCGTCAGAGAGGATACACGTCATTTTTGTGGTTTTGTTCAGGTGGTGAGAATCGGCACAGAAAAGTAGGCTTAATTCCTGTTTCTTTACCAACACCACGGTGGACGCCCATGGACTCTTGGACAGCTGGGTGATATCATCCCGTAGTATTTCATTAACTTGTCTCTTTGCGGCCTCGCATTCTTGCGTAGAAACCCTATACGGACTCTGACAGAGTGTACTGTAATTTCCTCAGTTATGATGCGATGTTTCGTGATTGGGGTCTGCCAAATTTTTGACGACAACAAATAGCAGCCTTCGTATTGTAGGAGCAGGGTCTTGAGCTGTTCTTGCTTATGGCTCAGAAGTCTGGGATTGACGACAAAGCTGAGGGAGGGTGTGGTTCCTGAGATCAGGTTCCGCAGAGTCGGCGAGGGCGAAAGCACTGGTGGCTTCCACAATTTCTTCGAAGTATGTGATCGTCGTTCCTTTGTCCATGAGTTTGTACTCATTGCTGAAATTCATGAGCACAACCGTTGATTTGCCTTGCGGCAGCTCTGCAATTCCTCTTGCGACGCAGATATTGCGCGTGACCAACGAATGCTGACTGCCTTCAACGATGCCTTCCAAGTCATGGGATTTTGGAGCACCGACTGAAATAATGGCGCAGGTGTGAGGCGGAATAATGACTTGCTCTTCTACCACCTTCAAGGCGTGGTTTCCTGACGGCGTGTGAGGCGGCGGTGATTCTCCTGTGCATAACGTGATCGACTTTGTTATTAGGTTGATGACAGCACCATGTAGTCATAAGAAGTCTATGTCAAGGATGACATCTCTCGGGCAACGCTGTAGAACCACGAAGTCTGCAGGATAAATATTGCCGTTAATGGTGTCTCTCTGTGCAGATTCTTGTCGGCGTTATGAGATAACCTCCGGCTGGGTGGATTTTGGAGCCTTCTCAGCTGTCCTAATTTTCTTCAACTTCGCGGCGAGCGATCCACTGATGACGGAACAGTCGAATCCAGTATCGGCAAGAGCGGTACACTGTGGCCGTCGATAAGAACGTCGAGGTCGCTAGTTCGCCGTCTCGCGTTGCACTTAGGCCATGGCGTCGTTTCACGGCTGCATCGGCTTGTTCCGCTGCTTCTATGTTGCATCGTCAGTCACCTTCGGTAGGTCAGGTTTCGTCGTCAAGACTTTGCCTGGTTGGCGCCGTGTTCGGAAAGCTAAGTCCCGGCGTCGTCATCGGAGGAAGATCTTCGGTAGTTCGTCGCACAGCAATCACACCTCCATCTATTGCTGCCCTTAGTTCCCTGCATACGGGCTAGGAGACCGGTGCCACGTTGGGCCAGAGTACTACCGGTGGTGCGGTGACATGCGGTGGCTGGGCGACGGCGAACAGGGAAGGACTTCATGATGTCCCAATGTGTTCCTTTCACGTAGTCGGCGAGCTCACGTGGCCGTTCCCCTGGCTACGGACGTGGTGTATTGACGGCGAAGCCAAACAGTCCCATCTGTCAGTATTGGCAACAGCGGTAGGTGTGCCCGGCCTCAGCCGCAGTGGTAGCAGAGCGGGTGGTTGTCAGGTGCACGTCCAACGTTGGTTTTACTCAGGCGCACTGCCCTGGTCCGCTGGTGAACGGTAGGACGTCGGTGGGCGTTGTGGCGGCGGTGGCGTCTGGCGACGGAGGTGCGACTGGGCGGGGTTTAGGTGTGGATGGGGAAGAGCGTTGTGGCTCACTGCAGCAGCGTAGCTCATAGCTTCCGGTTCGTGCAGCGGTGCTTGGGGAATTTGATGCAATTGCTGAATTTCTTCTCGCACAATGTCGCTGATTGAATCCATTTGAGGCTGCACCAAAGGCCACAGCTTGCCCAGCTCTTCCCGCATGATCGCTCGGATCGTTTCAAGCAGGGCTTCGGAGTCAATGGTTTGAGCAGCTGCGCAGTCTGCAGTCAGGCGACGATTACACTGTCTGGTGCGCATGTCCAGGGTCTTTTCGATAGTGGTTGGCGCCGATACAAATTTTCGGATGGTGTTCGGTGGATTCATAACCAGACCCGCGAAAAGCTCCTGCTTGACTCCTCGCATGGGGAACGAGACTTTCTTTTCTTCTGACATTTCTAAATCTGTATGACGAAAGAGTTTAGTAATTTCTTCTGCGAAGTGCATGCCGTTTTCATGGGGTAGCTGGACGCAAGTTTCTAGCAGTTTCAGCCCTCACTTTGCTGATGACGCTTGTGAAAGTGGCCAAGAACCTTGAGCGGAAAATGTCTCACGTAGTCAAGGTTGACTCTTGGTTTTCGATCCAAGTCCTGGCGGCGTCTTGCAAGGCAAAATAGACATGCCGCAGCTTGTCATCTACGGTCCAATAATTGAAAAGGGGGACTCGGTTAAACCTCTTTGAGCCAGCTTTCCGGGTCTTTCAGTGGCGAACCGCGGAAAGTGGGCGACTCCTTCAGTTGCCGGAGCAAGATAGATGCTGGTGGTAGGAGCGCTGTAATTGTCACCGCGGTTGACGCCAAATGCTTGGTATTCGAGTCTTGTCGCGCAGAAGCCCGTACTCCGGCGGTAGCCCTTGTTTCTTACAGCAAACTCACTTCTCGTGGATTGCGTCGGTGTCTTGTAGTGTGGGCTTTGTTCACGGCTCGACGGGGGCATTCGGTACATCAAGGAAGCAGCTAGTCTACCAGATATCACGGGGTAACGAAGTGGCTGAAGGCAGGAGACATGGATTGTCAGATCAAACTGTTTATTTAGGCGAACCTATGCTTGGTAAACGAAAAGTCGGCTTACAGTAGCAGACTTGCACTGATAGCGGCGAACGGAGCGCCGGCCGTCGATTCGATCAACTGACAAGCGGCGAAGCACGTCGGCATTTATACATTTGCCATGGAATGTTCTAGCGTTATCACTAGCGGTGACGTAGGTTCGAGATTAATCTGTATAGTTCGCGGAGTTGGTGTGATCTTATCGAAACGATCTACTAAAGTTCTGAAGCTTCTCGAAATCTTCAGGCGCGGTTCCCGCTGAGAATTGCGTAGTGTATTGGGGCGTTAACAGAACTTGAGAAAAGAAACGTAGCAACAGTAATTAAGATAATTTATATCTAATTAGTGCTCTCTGTGCTATTAGATCCTTCTGGTGAAACGATTCCACTCGCCGACTGTCCTGCAGTCTTAAATGAAGTGTTTTGTCGTACCTTTGTTACGTCATCAGCGTGTGACTATTAGCCGATTTGCAGTGGTTTAACCTTGTAACTATGGACTCAGTTATCATTCGACCTCTTGGAATAGAAAAAAACTATCAAATCTCTGAAAGTGTCCTTCAAGCCCAGAAATAGATCTCTTGAATGTTAAGTTTTTACGAAGTACCAAGGTATATCCGGGCGTTATTCTGCCAAAATATTTCAACAACCTATTGACGAGCTCAGCCTACCACCCGATTGAAAATTGGAAAGGTGGTTCCGGTGCATAAATCTGGAAGTAAAAAGCTCTCCTTCAACTGCCGACCAATTTCACTAACCAGTATCCCGTGTAAAAGTTTGGAAAATGTTATTTTCACTAACATAGTTATGTTCCGAGATGCGAACTCATTCTTTTTAAATGCTCCACATAGCTTCGACAACTCTTTGTGCCTGTGAAACACAGCTGGCTTTATTTACCCATAAATTACACACCATGCTTGATCATCATCTTTCCACTGCTTATTGTATCTTTCTCGATTTTGCAAAGGCCTTTGAAAAAGTTTGCCATTGTTTACTTTCATGAAATTAAGCAGGTTAATCCTTGATCATAAGCTACTTTCTTGGATTGAACATTTTCCAAACAGTCATTCAAAATGTATGTCTGCTAACACTTTTAGTTCTTAAGTAAGTCCCGCTCACTCTGACGTACTTCAAGGTTCGGTACTTGGTCCCCTCCTTTTTTATTTATAATATTGACTTACCTGAAAGTATTTCATCTAAGATTCATTTATTTCCTGACGATTGTGCAACATATCAAGAAAGCTCTGACCCAAACGACTTGACATTTCTTCAGAATGACTTTAACTCTGTATCTAACTGGTCTAAAACCTGGCTAATGGAACTAAGCAGTACTAAATGTAAAGTCTTACGCGTTTCCCACACGTCTTCTTTCTCCACGATTGATCTGCTGAAACTCCACTTTCAAACCAGTAACATTCTATCGCTACCTACATGTTCACATAATTAACAATATCACGTGGTTTGTTCACATTAACAACATCAATAGTAATGCTAACAGTTGGTTATAATATCTCCAACAGAACTCTTCCTCTGCCCCTATTCCTTTAAAACTCCTCCCTAACAAAACCTTAATATAAAGTAACTAGAAAATGCCGCATTCATTTGGGACCTGTCCACTAGTGTACTAACCACTGCTCTTGAGCCAGCTCAAATAAGTTCTGTCTGCTTTATTTTTGGCCACCACTGTCGCACCGGAAGTATCATTTCAATGAATGACTCCTCAGAGCTTCTGTATCTCGCCTGTCACCGAGAATTCTCCCACATATTTCTTTTTGACAAAATATACTGCAGTCACACCCTACATAATGACCTTTTTCTCCCTCTATCATACATCTCTCGTTCTGACAATTCCCAAAAGACAGGAATATTGCGTTGTTCAACTCGCACATGTTATGAGTCATTCGTTCCCCGAACCTCACAAGACTGGAACAATCATCTAGGATTAATCACGTACATTGTCCATCATTCTCATTTTCATGACATTTTAAACTTAGGTGTACTGTTATGCAACCAATTGATTATGTGATTTTTCTCTTGGCAAACTGTCTGATTCTAGTTTGGTTAGTTAAAACTGCTATTTTAGCTTGTTTTTACTATGTTAATATGCTTTCTCGCCAACAGTCCGAATCTTGCCTGTATATTTCATACTGGTACGGCTATTTTTAGCTAACACTATGTTTACAGAACAAAGTTTGTAGTATTTCTTTTAAATGTACCACCCCCTTTTAAAATGCCTTTTGTCCTGAGGGTAATTAAAAATAAATAAATAAATATTATGAATACTAATTATGACTGATTTGTAGTCTGAAGTGTGAATAAACTACCCTCAATACATGAATTTCATAAGGCCTAATTAGGCCAAATATGCATAACTAAGCTAATGAGGCAAACGCCAAGTTACCTATAAATACTCTGATTAGGCTTCGTAGATCAAAAAATCATCAAACCAATTGAATAATAATAAGGTTTAATAAAGCAACATCTAATTAAACACAACTAGTTAGCGCAATTGAATTCGAATTCTCATGAGCTCAGGGAATCCAATCTCAGCAAGACATTGATTACTCCTGACCGAGTGGAGTCTTATTTACCAAAATATAAATTTAATTAGCGTTCACAATATTTATAAATATTACTGAATAATGTGCGTGACATTAACACCCGCCCGATGTACACGAGTTTGACGTCGCAAAATTATGCAAATCACTCTTCGATTTACCTAATATAGACATCTGTTGCTCCATAGGACGCTTCTGAGTTTAAAGGTATTTGATGCAGCGTAATTGTTCACGCGAACTTCCCCAGTGCACCGAAGCTCTAAAATGCTAGTTCTCCTCTTTCTGGAAATGTGCAACAAAATGTCTAAATTATAATAATAGGAATTCTGTTATGTCAGTGCATCTTGAAAGAGCACCTGACAGTCCAAATTTCCGTCGCCCTCCAATACGGCATGCATGCCCTATAATCCTACCGCTGTTTTGGCACATAAGATGACATACATTACGAGTAATTGATGCGTACCGTGCTCAGACAAAACACCAATTTTTCTCATTAGGTTCCCCCAGATACCTTCTAAAACGCTGCCACAATGTTTTGTCGAGCGGCCGCTGCGCCGTGAGCACATAGGGAGCCATTTCAAGAATGGACTCGGCTCACTTCTTCAGATCAATGTATCCTTCCCGGCATCAGGTTATTGTAGATTGCTGCAGGAAGTGCTCGGGCCTTACGACCTGGAGGAACCATTTGAAGATGGCTGCTACCAGCTGCAGCACGACTGAATTCCAATCCACACAGCTCGCATGGTGGCCACGATTCTCGAGAACCATGTCATCCACACTCTGCCTTGACCCCCCCCCCCCCCTTGGGTCTGACCAGAACCTGATTGAATATGTGTGGGACATCGTGAAGAGCCACCTGTCTGTGCGAAGACTTTCAAGCGCGACGTCTGAAGCGCTTTGGCAGGCAGTAATCGAGGAGTGGGAGCGCCTGCGTCTTACCCTTAAGGTGTTCGTGAGGTTGTACGAGTCGATGCCGCGAAGCGTCCGAGCCGTCATCACCGCCAACGGAAACCTGACACGTTACTGACGAAACGTGTGGCAAGTCGCCAGGTGTTTACAACCTCACACAATCAACTTCATTGTCTTTCGGACCGGGGCAACCAGTCACGTGGTCACTTTTGCTGAGATATTCTGCTCTCGCGCCCGGCTCTGACGCACGGAAGTGCTCAGGCGCAGCTTCGTCGTCGTCGTCATCTACATGCTGACGGCTAGCCGAAAGTACAAGCTGGTATAGACCGAAGTCTCATTGAGTATTAAGTTGCCTCTTCGAGAGGAGCAGCAATACTTTGTTTATTTTGCGAAGGGGCCAAAAAAAAACGTCTCAATGGACCCCGTGTTTGCGTGCAATGCAATTTATCGTGTCTTTTTTCCCCGCAAGCATAGCATCGGAGAATCATTTTCCTGTTTCCAAGCGATGGGGTGATCCGCCGCGTGGTGATTAAACGAGTCTCATTTCTTCGATTTAGCAACGGTGGTTTCCCCGGTTTTCAGCTCTCTGTGGTCATATTTTTGAGCAAGCTTTGCTAGTGGCTGGTACCTGAGCAACTATGCTGTCTCATTTTGTAGGGCTATGTCAGCATGTCTTCATTCATTATCTGTCTGACGCGGTCAGAAATCAAAAACGTAGCTCCTGTGTGGTTTTCTTCTCCCTACTACCAAGGTAATCATCAAGTAGGATCTCAAGTCTACTGACGAACTGGCCAAGCGTCTCAACTCTCTTCCAACGGGTGTAAAGACGGCATCAGTATTTTTTTAGGGTGATGTTCAGTTTCTAGTAGATGAGGTCACAAACCTCTTCGTAAGAAAATACTCACTCCTCAGCTCTGTTTGCAACTGATGTCCGGCCTTTCTCATTAAAAAAAGCATAATATTAGCACCGTGAACATCATCGTGAATACCGCAACTTTTAAATATTTTTTCAGCGCTGAGGAACCATGCAGGCACCAGCTGATCAAAAACCGGCATTGGCGGAATAACTGCTCGCAAACGATCCGCATACCATGCCGAACCAGATCACCCGCACGGGTGCGGTCAACAAAAGCTCACGCGGTTTGGCAACTAAGGCGCATGCAGAAGCCAACGGCTTAGTACGTCCACGAAGCCACTTTTCATTATTTTCTCTTTTCTTTAGGCGTCCTAACTGACGTGGTGCTACCTTTTCATTCACCTGTCATGGGTCAGTGGGGCAGAGACGTCCCACTTTTTTTAAAGAAACTAAGGGTCGGATCTTTGGTTACACTCGCCTCATGCTATTTGCGTTTACGGTATTTGAATATTCCTCAGGCGTATTTTGTAACATATGAAACATACAGTTGAACCCACTATAACACACTTTTAGAGTGCAGTGGAGGAGGCCTAAGCTTCTCGGGGAGCCGTGCTTGCTCCGAGCTCACTAGCGCTGGCCGTCGCATGAAGACAGTGAGGAGCGCGTGATAGCAGCGTTTATAAAAACGACTACTCGTACGCGCATGGCGTTGGAAACGCATGTAAGGCATTTGCGGTGGTTATCCAAGAAACACCGCGTGCCAACACATCAGCGCCGCCACTCACTCAACAGTTTAGCAGTGCAGCGATGTCAGCGTGTTGTCGCGCTATCTTTTTGCGAACTCAATACGTGCCTCCCACAGGCCTGTTCGGGGTCGCATGTTCTCTTTCGCACGGGTTCAATTGTTCTTCCTGCAGCATAAAAATTTCCACTCTCGAGGGCAGCAAGGGTGCACACCCAGCACTCTCGTGCTGCTCGTTTTGCTTCTATCAAGAATTGCGATAAATATAGGGACAGGGGGTCAGGAGGGGCGCTCGCGTCTTTTCAGCAGCGTGGCTGTGGATACGTCGTGAGCGCGGTGAAATGAAAAGCGAGACATCGTAGCCCAGCGGTTATATCACTTATACTTCTGCGTGCGTGTGTGCATAATGTGCGCGATAAAACTGATAGATTAATCGTGCCACTCGACGTCAATACTGCTACTCGACAAGAGTAAACGCGAAGGGCGTAACCGGTCGTCGCCGCAAGCGCTTTTTAATCAAACTGATGGGCGCGCGAACTCGTATACCAATTCGTTGATTCTGTGAGGGCCCGAGTTCAACTCGTGACTGGGATGGTGCTGGTGTGACTGCGCAGCGCTAGACGCGCTAAACAGTCATGCTTACACTACTTGTGCAAGCCTGAAGCCATAGAGGAGTTTGTGATAGCCTAGCTTACAGCTTTTAAGGTTAGTTGTCTACTTATAGGTGCAGTCGACTTCGAAGTGAAGAGCGCTTCAATTCTGTCGTTATTTTGATTGTACTAATCAGCTGAGGCTTAATGACTAATAAACTGAGCTGTGTTGTTTCCGTTACTAAGGCTTTAAATAGAACACAATTATCTCGGGTGCAACTACCCGCGGCCATGATCTGTATCGAACTATTAAACGTAATTCTCATTAGTAGAATACTAATTGCCTTCATATTATTAAGAACAAATTAGCATCATTTTACATAGCCTACTCATGAATAATGTCGCGTTAATTAGCATATTAAGTTAGCTAATCAACTAGCATGATATAGTTAGACCAGTTCTAGCTTTACATGGCTTCACTAGCATGGTCGTTTTAAGATGTGGCCTAATTACCTTGGCCTTAACCTGAATTGGTGTAATTGGTTTGGTGATTGCATTCACTGGGCCAACTCGCCAAGTATATCGTCCAGCCGAAAAAGTCACAGCATATTCACGGAGTGAATGATGAGTGGGGCAATGCTTTGGAGGGTTTATCCGTATAAACTGTGAATTGTCTATTCATATATATATATATATATATCTGTCTGTCTGTCCCCCAGTTTGTCCCTCTGTGTATCTGTGTGTGTCTCTGTCCCTCCATACATCCAGCGGCTGTCTGTCTTTCCGTCTGTTCACATCTGCTGAGTGAGTCATTAACTAGGCAGTCACGTCCCATGAGTAAGGAGGGACAGACTCACGACTTCAGGAGCTTCGCCCCCTATAGCTAATTAACCGGCCGCATATGCTTGGGTGCTAGTGGGCGATGACGAAAAAAGACGACGCGCAGCGCCCGAGCAGCACATTGAATGTACAGGCTCCATGATGATTAATTAACACGTGGCCTTGGGTTTAGCTGTGGTCGTGATGCCGTAGGACGCTCGGCCGGTACTGATTTCAGAGGCCACCGCGCTGATTATTCTAAACCAGACTGTGCAGGCATCAAGTGCTTCGAAATTATGTTAAACACCCCATGGCTCTAAAAAATATTGTCAGGAAAATTTCTCACACTTCTATTGCATAGGTGCACTTTTGTCCTCACAAGAACGGCAAACAAAGAAAAGACGGTGGCTCTGATTGGAAAACAGCGCCCAACATGGACGACCGTCCTTTCCGCGATGACTGGTTCCATCGTAACCAATGAAATGCAGAGCGCTGAAGGGTAGATTTCACTTATTCATACTATTGGCTCATTCTTAAGGGGGTGCCTCCAGAACTAGGGAAAATGCTGCGTTTTGCGTAACTTGGCCGATCCTGCGTAGCGCCCCCGGTCAGGCCCCGCTGATTTAATAAATGCGCATGGCAGACTCACAGGTTTCCACTTTACGATCGGCCTGCGATGCCTCACAGGCCTCCAAGTGGTACATGTCAAATTTATTTGCAGGCCGCTAGACCCATGCGGGATTGCACGTGTATTTATGTTTAGGTCTGACTGACGTGCTCTTTGATCAGACACAGAAATTGCAATAAAAGAAAACAAGCATTTGACTAAAGGAAGGGCAAGGCAAGAGCTTACCAAAATAAACTCAGAGGAAAAACGCAAACACATGATGAAACTGTATTTTAAAAGAATGCTACAGCAGGCACAAGTAAATACAACGCGGATTGTTGTTAGAATAACACGATACAAATCAAAAGAAACACAAAGAAACAATTGCAAGAAAAAGTCGGGGTCGTGCTTCTTAGTAGCAACATGCAACGCAGCACATACTACAAAAATCCCTTAAATCTGGGTGTAATAACATAACCACTGAAAACATTACTACAAAGATTTCCATACGGACCAGTCCAGCTCGTTTTCACGTGAGAGAGTTGGCGGGGTGCCACTGATAGTCTCGCCAGATTAGTAGGTGACGAGAATGCCCAGTGTTGCAGCCGTCTCAATGCATTCTGCGGGACGCTCTATGCTCACCGCCTGCGCGAGACTCGCGACACCGACCACCACGCTTCTCACTGGTTGAACGTCAACTGCCGAAGCAGTCAAATTGTCTTCGGGGCGTACGCGTTTCCCTTGGCGTCATTTTTTCCGAGAAAATACGTGCCTTTTTCGCTGCAAGTGTAGGAAAAGTGCGACGATACTGTGGTGGAGTCGTTAATTGCCGGAAATTTTTTTGAAGTACAAAGGTGAAGGGTTGCGTGGGCGAAAATGCCAGACGTTTGTGACACCCACAATTGATTACACGATGTTCGCTTTTTAATGGTTGGATTACCACAGAATAGGTTTGTAAATTGTCACGCTTAAAAACAGCAGTCTATGCTACAGGAGGTTTAGCGACTCCCAGGCTGCCGTCCATGGTTACACGCATGGGCGCATATTGAGGCAGGTGGCCCGCATGCTGCAAACTCTTTATGGCTGAAAGAATGTTTGCGAACTTCCAGAAGCGAGAGCCTTGATGGCGACTTCCACGCATTCTACAAATAAAATTGCGATCATCTTCCTGCTGTGGACTCCGATTAACACCAATGCATAGGTCGGCAAACTCACTCATCAGTGGACTCACTCAGCCTCACACAGAATCAGACCGAACTCTTAGTAAAAGTTTGAGTGAGTTCAGCTGAGCAATATTCTGATGTGTTTCAGTCCAAAGGATTCCACCTGACAAAACTTTTGGTGACTGTGATTGAACTTAGAGCAAGGGTGAACTTCGTCGAGTGGCCGATATCGTCTTCCAAGGGAAAGAATGTATCGTGGGCTACCGCGCTGCTAGAGAGGCCGAAACTCGCGGAGCATGTCCTTGTGTTCATTGAAGGCATTGTGGTAGAGCAGCGGTCTCCGTAAGTGTTGGTCAGGTACAGATCGTAGACTTTGGTACAACAATCCGGCCGATTTGATTAAAGCACTCAGTGAGGGTGTGAGCTGATATTTGTTTAAAAAATTCTAATTGCTTTTCTTTTTACTCCCTCTATAATGGATATCAGTTTACTGGTTGATGTAAATCACGTTGGAGTAGCATATGCTAACACTGACCTAATGAATAAATTATAAGCAAGTAATTCAGTCTCAAGGGGTGTTTGATGAAGGCGTTGTTTAAGAAATAAGAGCTGCTCGAGTGCTGTTAAGGTAATATTATTGACATGGCAATCCAATCTAAGGTCAGAGATTATTCCAAGGTATTTGTGCTGAGAAACAACTGTTACTGGGTCATCATTCATGATGTAAGGAAACTCATCTACGCATTTTTTTTCTTGTTATTCGCAAAAGAACTGTATTTTTACACTAAGGCGCATTTGCCAGTCGACACACCACTGTGTTTAGAGCATGATTTAAAATGATATGGTCAACTGTAGAAGTAATTTCTTTGTAAAGTATGCAGTCGTCAGGAAAAAGTCCTATCATTACAGGGATGTCAGAGGGTAAATTATTGATAAAGATGAGAAAGTGCAGGGGCCAAAACGCTACCCTGGGGGACTCCAGAGGTGACACGAGTCAGTTTAGACCTGGTGCGGTTAATTTTCATAAATTGAGCTCAGTTTTAGAAGCAGTTTTTCTCTATTTAGTGACGGGCCCGTCCCTCAAAGTGTGTTCAGATGTTTGTATAATTTATGATGTGAAACGCGATGAAAGGTCTTTGAAAGATCAAGAAAAATGAGGTCAGCTTCGTTTTGGTGATAAATACTACTCAAGAAGTTATGTATAAGTTCAACAAGTTGAGTGACTGTGGATGATCCCTGTCGGAACCCATGCTGCGCTGGTGATAGAATGCTATGTTCCTTGAGGTAAGTGTTTATATGTTTAAGGATTATGTGCTCAAGCAGTTTGTACAAAGTGCAAGTAAGGGAGATGGATCTGAAGTTAAAAGGTTTGGTTTTATTTGCCTACTTGTGGATAGGGATCATTTTTGCGATCTTCCAATCATTTTGTAGTGCGCAAGTTGTTAATGATTTTCGATAGATGATTGCTCAATAATGGAATATTTGCCCGGCATATTTCTTAAGAAAGGTGTTTGGTACTTTATCTGGTCCAAGGCTTTTTTTACTGTCTATTTTCAACAGTATGTTAAACACACTACTTCTGGTAATTTTCAGAGGTGCTAGACCTATGTTGGAAGATGGTTTAAGGTGTGGCAAGTGACCATAATTCGCTGTAAAAACGGATTCTGTACGTTTTCTCTGTTTTCATCTTCCCGTGCCGACTTAGCACTGTGGCTGGATTTTGGCAAAAGGTAATGTCAGAGTTTTTGCGCAGACTACTTCAGAATGTTACCGAGCGTATTGCGAAATTATTTGTCTTTAGCTACTTTTACCTTTGCTTTCATGGTTTTTATCGCTATTGTGAGCCTGTTCTTGCAAGTTATCTGGCAATTCGTTTTCAAATGTTTTCTTAGCCGTTTCATCTTTCTTTTTTTGTGGATTATGTCACGCGTAATTTTAGGATTACGTCCGTTTTTCTTCTATGTATGAAGAGGGACATATGTATGAGTGCAGTGGAGTACGATTGATTTGAATTTTTACCAGGCAATTTTTATGTTATTTTCGGGAGCATCGGTGAACTGTTCGAACGAACTGGTGGGATAACTAAAGTCTGTTATGCAACGAATTATTATTCGTTTTACTGCTGAGTGTGCTTTTTCACATCGTAGAATTTATATAAAAAGGACTGAAGCAATTGGTTTTTGGTGTTGTACATGCTGCAATGTGAACAATTTCTGGCTTATAAAAAATCACGCGAAGTATTGGATGAATATACTCTACTGTATTTTTAGGCTTTTGCACTGCAGCGCTCTTAAACGAGCTTCAAGTGAAACAAAGAGCGCATGAACCATTAGGCAGTCACTAATCGGACACAATTGTGTTTGTTTGCCATCTGTCTGCGCCAGTCAGAAATGCTGCCGCACGTTGGAGTCGATGGCTAAACCGCTGCTATGATTTCACTGTGCACGGTACACGTGCCGGCTGTTCACTACAAGCCCGTATGAGAGAGCTACAGCACAACAGCAAGCACAAAGACATGGAAATATTGCTGTGTTTTTTTTTTAAACGTCAGAAAAATCATTGCGTACCAAGTACTTTTTCATACAATAAAACTTAAGGAATCATTTTACAATGCCTTCTATAACGTACTCAAATGCATTTGGCCCGAATGGGAAAAACTTAAATGCTAGAACATTTATCTTAGTTAAACCTCACCCTTGGTCTTACTTACTTCACGTTAAGAAGTGCTTTGTACTCACTTGACTCCCTTACGTGGCATCCTCTTTAACCATAACACAGGTGCAATCTATAGAAGCCATAAAAATAAAGCACGATTTGTCGTGCGCTTACGTGTTCATGTATGAAAATACAAAAAAACTCAGTGCACATAGGAAATAACACTAAATCGGCTCGAGAGACGTCCGTACTAATACTGGAGAGTTTGGTATCATGTTTCTCAAATTGTCTTCATTATAGACCTTCTATATTTCTTCTTACGTTTTTCATTATTATAAAAGAAAGCTAGTGTTGCCATTTCGATAAATAGCGTGCATAATATTTTGTACTGTGAGCTCGAAGAAGCCTAATATTATAATATATTTGCTCTGAACATCGTCTAATCAATACACTTGCTAGGAATGTAAGCATGCAGATAGTAGCAAAGATGCAGACAATTGAAAAGATGAGTAAATAAAAAAAGAAAGAGTGAAGTTTGTTACAAAGTACATACTTCAGGTAACAAACGAAAATCAAGCTATACCGAGTTTTACGTAATATGCGCGGTGCGAACGGAAAGCAGTAAAGGCTGCATTTGTGCTAACAATGAAGCCATTCCTAAAATAATAATTCATCCGTAACATAAGACAGAAAACCTAGTGCATCGAAGCATACCATCTACTACAAAGATGCTTCTTCAATTCTATTCATTATCGAAACCAGGTCTAAGACGGTTGTTAAAATGTCAAAATATACCTTGCAGAAAATTCAACCTTGTTCTGTGTAAGTCAAGCTTCTAGTGTGGAGATCTGTCACATCTTTCAGTGAAAGCAGCAAGTCACACACTAAGGCAAATATTTTTTTTTCATTCTTGAGATTTTACAACTAAGCGCTACGCAAAAATAACTTTGATAACAATATTGCAGCCGCGTCCCAATTTAGTCTAAAAGTGCCACACGCAGCCACAGTATCGTCCCACAATACCACAGTACGCTTAAAGTGCCACATACAGGCACAGTACCATACTACAAAGTTCATGGCACTGACATATCCAAAAAGAAATAAAACATCGAGAAACAAAAGGTCAGCATTATGTAGACGTTTACGCGTATGCTTTTTTCGAGATGGCTTGATCGCCATCACATGACACTCTTTTACTCAATGGAAACGCGTACGGACATAATCTCCTATGCTCAGGGGAGCACTCTGGTGGAAAGACAAAGGAACGCCACTGTCGCTTGACTTTTGACGTCCCTAGTGGTAGCAGTGTAGCAGCTTGAAAAGCAGAGTTCGGCCAACTTTTATTGTTTCGCATCGTGGCATTTCTACAGAAGTGTCTTGTGTTTGAAGACCCATGATACGTCATTTGAAATGCCCCGCCGCGATGATCCAGTGGCTAAAGTATTTGGCAGCTGACTCGCTGGTCGTGAGATCGAATCCTGGCTGTGGTGGTTGCATTTTCAATAGAGGCAGAAACACTGTCTGTCAATGTGCTAAGATTTGGGCGCATGTTAAAAACTCCCAGGTGATCAAAATTTCCGGAGCCCGCTACTACGACATCGCTTATATATACATGGTGGTTCTGGCACGTGAAGCCCCACATATCAATCAATAGATCAAGAATTATTTGAAATATCGGAAATCGACCTACAGATAACCTTTCTGCGAGACCTATCGCAATAGAGATACAAAATACCGAAAGAGTATCTATGATAGTGTATAAGATGCATGTATCTTTGACACCGCCGATCTCCGGTGGCCGACACCAGCGGCAAGTTCTTAGGCCACCTTTGGGCTGTCCGGGAAACAAGAAATGTCGCCGAGATCCAAGGACGTCGAGTCATCATCAAGGACATCGTCATACAGATTCGGGGAAGGCGTACGTGACAAGGGTATATCCTCTATTTATCACACCTCGCCGGAAGGAAACTGCTGTATTTTAGGTGTTTATTCGTTCATTCAAGGTTATATAACGCTGACCTATAGTAAGCTTAAAGAAACAAATAGTATTTCAGTTTATTGGCACGCTATCCCCCCAGGCATCCGCCATATTCTTGGTGAAAGAGATTGTATGTCTTATCAATTTTACGATATATGACCAAGGACTTCCTAAAATGCACCTTGTCTACACTACGCAAAAATTTACACATCTTCGCTTCTGTTAAATATCTTGGCTCATCACTCGTAATATGGCGGTTACTATTGACTATCGGACATTAGCAGTAATAACGCGTGATATGGTAAGTTAACCATGTTTGCTTCTCTTACTCTAGCAAATTCATTGCAGAAAGACGCAAAATCAGTAATGTAACCCAAAGAGAGCTCAGACAATAGTTTTTACATTGTAAAAAAACAATAACTTCCGCCATGTAGTTGCTCTGATTTTTCAACTTGCCAGACACCTAATTTAATAACCTCTACACATTTCATAGGACAAATGGTATGCAACGCGCAGCGGTATATGGGCCACTGATCACTGACAATACTTTACTGCAAATCGATTCTGGGCAGCACAGCATCTCCTCAATGCAATATCTGTGGAACCAGGTGTTGCTATGCACCAGCGCGCAGCAGATTGGGAGATTAGGCGTGCAATTAAAATGTTTTTAGTGGTTGTAGGCGCCAAAAATTGCGACATATAGAGGAAGCCAATGTAGGATGATGCTTCATAATGATACTCGGTACCTAGTAAACTCAGTGTGCGCCCTAGTAATAGGACCTCACTCAGAGGCTGGAAGTGCGGGCAAATGAATGTAAACGAGAAGTTCTGTTTTTGAGGGCATTCACGAATAAAATTTTTTACACCCCTTGTAGCGTAATAGAAACGCCTAAATGAGCTCTCTACTGACGCCGAAACAAGTTTCTCATGTTATATTTATATCTGAATTCATAGACTACTATTCTGAACAACTTAGCTTCACAAATTAGACACTAGCCATTGAAAAAAACGTCCACCATAGGAACGGTGGATTCCGCCATCCACCGTTTTGGCGGTATATGGTGCAGGAAATATTGGTGGCACTTGGTGTATGGTGACATATGGTGGTTGATGGAGCGCCGGCAAATCTGGAGTGCGAGATGGCGCCAGAACCACCGTGACGAGCTGCCACCAAGCAAAATAAAATTAATAATTGTGTAGAAACCAGCGCAGACAGCATCTGTGAAAAAAACGTGATCACGAGGAATCAAACGTCCAGCCTTCGGATTTCCAACTGAACACGCTGACCACTGCGCCATGCCAGCTTGTGTGAAATATCCTGTTAAATCGCCAGTGAACTTACAAACGGACCGTTGAACTTCAGTTATGTGTTTTGCTTACTCCCGATAGACGGGATCTACACCTGCTATACAAAAACTAGCACATTCATTTAGCACAAACAACAGCTGCCTGCACAATTTCCACTGCGATAATGGCAACAGCGCTGTGTTTTAATTACAATTAAAAACCGCAAGAAGAAAAACCAAGTGGACTGAGGAGCATGTACAGTTTACCGGCAGTTACTGACAAGTTTCTTATCATTTTCTCGCTCGTACTAAAGGGCGACATCTGCTCAGGCTCTATGACACTTCTAGGTACATTTGATAAATACGCCCACAAACGTGATTGAGTAATGCGATGTTTTTCACGCAACGTACAGCGCAGTCGTGCCAGCACAATGCTGTAGCTCTATGGTTAGCAACAACTACATAATGGCAGGGCCAAAACGAACGCAGCGCGCAGGAAACATTATGCTATCATATTAGCTCAGTAAGGATACTAATGGACAAGTCTGTGTTCTTGATTGGATGATTTGATTGATCTGTGGGGGGGGGTATAACGTCCCACAACCATCATATGATTATGATAGACGCCGTAGTGGAGAGCTCCGGAAATTTTGACCAGCTGGGGTTCTTTAACATGCACCCAAATCTGAGCACACGGGCCTACGACATTTCCGCCTCCATCAAAAATGCAGCCGCCGTAGCCTGGATTCGATCCCGTAACCGGCGGGTCAGCAGCCGAGTACCTTAGCCACTAGACCACCGTGGCAGTGCAAGTCTGTGTTTTTGCATAAAAGCTAGGTAAGTGCCGGCAAGCGCTACCAGCGGCTGTCAGTGACGGGAGGCGTGCGTTTGCGGGAAGTGCTGGCACCTAGTCGCTGCGTTGTTTGTCGCTTCCTGCGCGCATACTGTAAACTATAAAAAATGCTTCATTTAGGGTAAATGATGCCACGCTTGTGCTGTATTGTGGTTCTTACTCGTCCAAATTGTGTATTCTGAAACGCAAAAGCGCCGATACCTGTTTTACAGGCTCGGTTGATATAGGTCTAACCTTTAGTGGAAATCATTGTGTCGGAACAAAGGGTGAAAGAAAACTCGCTGGGTCTTATCTCGACGTATGTCGAGGGTGGAAGTTTATTCATTTTAGCATCGCACGCACTTTGTTGTAAGACTCAAGCAATTCAGTCTGAAAGAATTGCAAGAGTGGCATCTCTAGCCTGGCGACTTCAAGTTACCGCTGTATTCTAGTCTACCGTTGGGGTAATTGCGAACTGGAGCTCATTTCTTTCTCGACAACTGCGCGGCATTGTAGCATATTGCCACCTACTTCTAGTAGTGGGCCGTATGCCAAGGTGAAGGCTCACAACACAGAGAAGAAAGAAGTGCGCGTGGACCCCCGCTCTGGCAAACGAGCCCAAACGACGCGCTTGGTTAGAGCCCTGTTGCTCGGACATCAATAACCCTTGTCAACACTCCCTTGAACGACGTGACAATTAGTGGAGGTGCTGGGTAGCCCCTCACGGATGTTTCAGACCCCTCCTGGAAGCGGCACCACAAGCCCAGTGCGATTCCACACTCCCGTTCATCGGACAAGCCGCAAGATCAGGGGATTGCCACCCGAAGCTGACCCTACAGTTCACACCAGTAGGATGAGCACGTCCGTTCAAACCACTTTAACAGGTACGGGAAACCCCCCGGTGACTCGGTACACCCTCGAAAGTCCACAGGTTCTGACACCGTTTCATGGCACCGAGCTCGAAGACGTCGAGGACTGGTTGGTCGACTTCGAACGCGTGGCTGCTTTGAACGACTGGAACGACGCGGGCAAACTACGGCGTGTGTACTTCTATTTGGAGGATGGAGCACGTACCTGGTGCATTAATCACGAAGAACAGATGACATCGTCGCCCGAATTCCGCCGCCAGCTGTTGGACACTTACAGAAGTGCTGATCGCCACGAACGAGCGGAGCGAGCGATCCAGGCCCGCATCCAGATGCCCAACGAAACTGTCATGACCTATGTGGAAGATATGACGCGCATATTTCGACAGGCTGATCCCAGTATGACAGAAGAAAAGAAGTTGCGTCACCTGATGCGGGGAGTTAAGGAGCAGCTTTTCACTGGCCTTGTACGGAGCCCTCCGAACACGATCGCCGAGTTTTTGTCCGAAGCCGTCACGATGGAAAAGATGCTTCAGCATCGATCCACCCTGTATGAGCGGCAAGTGAACACGTCCGCTGCTCAAGTTCTCACGACTTTCGGGAGCAACACCGAGTGTCTGCGCGACCTTATCCGCTCTATAGTACGCGAGGAGCTGCAAAAGGCTGCCACACCACCACTACCTACGGTGAGTTCCATTGCAAGCATCGTCAAGGACGAGCTGCATCATGCCCTTCGTGACCCTGTGAGTCTGGATAACGCCACACCCACCCCGGCTGACAACCGCCGTGCGACTTATGCGGAAGCCTTGAAGCGCCCACCTTCCTCTTCCCCGCTGTTTGTTCAGGCACCTCCTACGGTTTCACTTCAGTCGGCGCAGCCTCTACGGTACTACAAGAACACACGCACGCCCCCACCCCTCGTTTATGCCAGTCCTGTGCATCTTGCGGAACAACCAGCACACTACCTTGACGACAGACGTGCTTCGCCTCGCAAATCTGATGTTTGGCGCACTACTGATCGCCGACCTTTGTGCTTCCACTGCGGTGAAGCGGACCATCTGTACCGCCAGTGTCCATACCGACGCCTCGGGCTGCGCGGCTTTTCAGTATATTCAGCGCCTCCTCGGTATGGCCAGCGACCCGGGACCTTGAGGACTACCTGGCTCAACAGTGCATGCCACCGTCTTCTGGACGGCAGCCGCACTCACCGTCGCCAAGGCGCTTTTCATCTTCGCCACTGCACCATGCTGGCGCACGGTCCCCCAGTCCCCGCCGGGAAAACTAACGCAAGCTACCCTTGGAGGCGAGGTCACTGGCAGTCGACGTGCTGAAAACCTCCGATCGACGCTAACAGTAAAGGGTGTGGATTCGACTGAGCGATATGTGCGGCTTTCTCTGGATATACCGGTGCTGATAGACGGCTATGCAGTAGGTGCTTTAGTTGATACCGGGGCTGACTATTCGATACTAAGCGGGAAAATTACCAGACTTCTAAAAAAGGTAATCACGGCCTGGCATGGCTCTGTGATTCGAACGGCTGGTGGCCACACCGTCTCTACACTTGGAACCTGCACGAGTAGAGTTCGGGTCTGCGGTTACACTTTTGTAGGACGTTTCCTTGTGCTCCGTGAATGTTCACGCGACGTTATTCTTGGTGTTGACTTCCTGCAGGAGTATGGAGCTGTCAGTGACCTTCAAGAGAATCGCATCACCTTCTCAGCCGACCGAGCAATCGACAAGCAGGACGACCAACAACGTGCCGACATTCTTCGTGTTTCTGCTGAAAGTATAACGCTTCCTCCAAGAGCCAGTGTTATTGTCGATGTCACATGCTGTGGATTGCGAAATGGGGAAGCGATTGCAGAAAGTAGTTTTGAACACTTGCTGACTCAAGGTGTTTGTGTGGCTAGGAGTATCATACAGCTACGTGATGGCCGATCTCAACTGCTCGTTACAAATTTCAGCAACGAACACGAACACCTTTTCCGTGGCACTTCGTTAGCGTTTGCAGATGAATTAGGAACCGTCCCCATCTGCTTCTCGTCGGACGCAGTGGAGGCTGCCGATATGTCTCTAAACAATATCGATATTAATTCTAACCTCACACCAGAAAACCAGACAGCACTGCGAAAACTCTTGCTTGAATTCAAGTCATGCTTCGCTGCTTCCTCTAAGAAGCACCACACTTCGATCACTGGGCACAGAATCATCACTTACGACGACGCCCGCCCAGTACACCAACAGCCTTACCGTGTGTCAGCGAAGGAACGAGAAGCCATTCGTACGCAAGTTCGAGAAATCCTTGACGACGGCATCATCGAACCTTCCAATAGTGCGTGGTCCTCTCCGGTCGTCCTAGTCAAGAAGAAAGACGGAACGCTACGTTTTTGCGTCGATTACCGGAAGCTGAACAGCGTGACTAAAAAGGACGTGTACCCGCTGCCACGCATCGACGACTCGTTAGACAGATTACGCCGCACCCACTATTTTTCCTTTTTAGATTTAAAAAGCGGGTACTGGCAGATCGAGGTTGACGAGCGAGATCGCGAGAAAATGGCCTTTGTTACCCCTGATGGCCTGTATGAATTTCGAGTCCTTCCTTTTGGTTTGTGCTCAGCGCCCGCAACCTTCCAGCGAATGATAGACACTGTGCTTACTGATCTGAAGTGGCAAACTTTTCTCGTATACCTTGATTATGTTGTCGTGTTTTCTGAAACCTTCCAGCAACATCTTCATCGCCTCAGGAGTGTGCTACAGGCTATTCAATCAGCATATCTTACATTCAAACCGCAGAAGTGTCACTTTGGTTATGAAGAGCTCAAATTCTTTGGCCATGTAGTCAATGTGAAAGGAGTCCGACCCGACCCCGACAAACTTGCCACTGTAGCCGCGTTTCCGCATCCTACAGACAAAAAAACTGTTCGGCGCTTTCTGGGCTTGTGCGTCTACTATCGACGATTTATTAGAGGGTTTTCCAAAATAGCGCAACCCTTGACTCGCCTTACACGCGACGACACACCGTTTGTATGGGCTACCGAAGAACAGGCTGCTTTTGCCGAGCTACGACACCGGATGCAGTCAGTCCCTGTTCTTGCGCATTTTAACGATGATGCTGACACAGAGGTGCACACTGACGCCAGTAACATCGGCCTCGGTGCCGTGCTTGTCCAGCATCAACACGGCAAAGAACGAGTCATTGCCTATGCCAGCCGCTCACTGTCCCGTACCGAGGTAAATTACACGACCACAGAGAAAGAGTGTCTCGCAGTAGTGTGGGCGATCACCAAGTTTCGCCCGTACCTCTATGGTCGTCCATTTGAAGTGGTGACGGACCACCATGCCTTCTGCTGGTTGGTAAACATTCGTGATCCCTCTGGACGACTGGCCCGATGGAGCTTGCGTCTACAGGAATTTGATGTTACCATCGTATATATGTCTGGACGGAAGCATGAAGACGCTGATACGCTGTCGCGTGCACCTATACCTTTAGTCAATCAAGAAGAAGACGACGATGACGGTTTCCTGGGCGCCCTTAGCTCATCTGACTTGAGCAGACGCCAGCGAGAGGATAAAGAGATTCGACCGCTCATCGACTATCTGGAGGGTCATAGCGCCATTATACCTCGCCATCTATTTCACGTCATGACGTCTTTCTGCCTCCGAGATAATGTCCTGTACAAAAAAACGCCTGTTCTACGAGCCACGCTTACCTCCTGGTCGTTCCGAAGGACATGCGGCACGAAGTCCTCTCCGCGTGCCATGACGAGCCCACATCTGGTCATCTAGGCTACTCGCGAACGCTCGCCAGAGTAAGTGAGGCGTACTACTGGCCCGGACTTTCAGCAGGCGTGAAGCAGTACGTTAAAAGCTGTCGTGAATGCCAGCGTCGAAAGTCGCCACCAAGCAAGCCGGCTGGATTACTTCAGCCAATTGATCCACCCCACAAGCCATTTGACCAAGTCAGCATGAACATTCTCGGCCCATTTCCTTTATCGTCTGACGGCAACAAATGGGTCATTGTTGCAACTAACTATTTGACCCGTTATGCTGAGACACAGGCGATACCACGAGCCACGGCTTCTGAAGTAGCACAGTTCTTCATGTGCTACATTGTTCTGCGCCACGGTGCTCCATCTACAGTGATAACCGACAGAGGAACAGCGTTCACTGCACAGCTTATTGATGATTTTTTTTGGCTAATTAACACTAGGCATCGAACGACGGCAGCTTACCATCCGCAGAGCAACGGCTTAACTGAGCGACTAAATAAGAAAGTCACAAACATGATCTCCATGTACATCGACGTTCAACACAAAACATGGGATCGCATTTTGCCTTATGTGACGTTCGCTTATAACACCGCCGTTCAAGAAACAACCCGATTTACACCGTTTCGCCTTCTCTATGGCCACGAAGTTCAGACGATGCTGGATGCGATGCTTCCTTATGAAGGCGCCGATCGAGTAACAACTGACGCAGAAGAATTTGCAGAGCGTGCCGAGGAAACTCGCCAGCTCGCCCGGCTACACATTGGTCAGCAGCAACAGGTCGATGCACGACGTTACAATATGCGTCACAATGACGTATCTTACAGTTCGGGAGACCAAGTTTGGGTTTGGACTCCTGTTCGACGCCGTGGCCTCTCCGAAAAGTTGCTCAGCAGATACTTCGGTCCGTGTAATGTATTACACCGCGTGAGCGACGTAAACTGCGAAGTGGTTCCGGACGCTACGTCATCACGATGGGCACAACGAAAACAACCGACCTCAGACGTAGTTCACGTGGTGCGCATAAAGCCCTATTTTGCGCGTTCCTAAAAGACCACTTTGCCTGTGTTTTTTTTTATTTGTGCTTCGCTAATTGCCTCATCATTGGTGAACTTATCGCGTCCAACATTTGATTATTGGTGTCCTTTTTCATTGTTTAACCTACTTTGTTTTAGTTTTTTTTCAATAACTTTACAGCATCGGGACGAAACTCTTTCTTTTTTTTTGTTGAGGAGGAATATTGCCACCTACTTCTAGTAGTGGGTCGTATGCCAAGGTGAAGGCTCACACCACAGAGAAGAAAGAAGTGCGCGTGGACCCCTGCTCTGGCAAACAAGCCCAACCGACGCGCTTGGTTAGAGCCTAGTTGCTCAGACATCAATAAACCTTGTCGACACCCGCTGGAGCGACATCACAATATAAACTGTCACAGCCACAGCTCTAGTCTTCTAAACATCACAACAAAGTACCACATCACGCATGTCAAACTGATGTATACGTGCACGAAATGTAAGCACTCACGGCCACATTCTACGCTCCACAAAAATTCAAGCGTTGTTGACACCACATGAAAAAAACGGGCTAGAAAGCGTATTGAGCGGCACCCATTTCTTTTAACCATAAACGTATTTCTCTGCGCATTCTATATTGAGACACTACGAACAAATAATTAATTGCACATACTGCAATCTGCTTTTTCATCATGCTACCATCATTCACCAAGCTTCTATCATGCCACCGTCATCCAGATTGTTAACCAAGCCATCCACCGAATACGTTTCGGATCGCCACCATCGGCCGACATTTGCCACTGTTGCCGACATTGGCTCGCCACGACCACCACCATCTGCCACCATTTTTTCCACTGTCGGCGTCATCAGCTGCATTTTCCGCTGACACCACCATTGGCTCGCCACCGCCCCCGAAATCTGCCACCATTTTTTTCCACACTCGCCGACATCAGCCATAATGACCACTACAGCTTCCATCATACACACTATCATTTGCACCATATCCAGTATTATTTCCACCATATCAACTAACGATACCAGCATCCACCAACCCAGGATTTTAATGGTTATATTTATGAAGGAGATTAGAATATTGAACAACGAGCTTCATAGAAATACGTCTGAGACAAACATATGGTAAATTATTTCCATTATGTTTTCGCGTATCAAAATAACGGTGTGAAAAGTATGCTGATAGTTGCTGAAAAGGAACTCAGGGGTTTCAGAACCTAGCTGTCATTTTCCTGTGAAGTAAAATATGTTTTCACAAGGGCACTTCAGACACACTTCCATGCGCTATCTTAAATATGTTTCATGCTATGATTACTGTGAAGGAGTTCTCCTGTGTCAGTAGTCATAGCCACATGGTACATTAATTAGTATCGTGCAATGATACAGCAAAATTTATTATCTTCCTGCCTCTCAATATCACCCTACTCCGGGACGGAAATCATTTGCAAGTTTGTGGTCCACCTGACGTAATTTTCAAATCAACTGGAGCGAATGTTGCAGTGAAAGTTGCCTAGCACGTCTGTTGGCTAATTTAAAGCCGGAAGTTTTTACCAAGTTACCATTAGAATCCTAGTCTATTCATGGGTGGAGAGATCAAACTACCGCGAATTTGTTTTTACAAAAGTAATCGAAGAAAATAGAGCACACGTATCTGACTTTTTGTTCCTGCCAATTAGTTTTGTTCACCTTTTAAGCGGACAATTTATAATGCCTTAAAATTAAGAATGTGCACTCGCAAACCTTGGATTTCAGACACGGTCACATCAATTAAAAAAGCACGCTTGAAATTTTTGAATTAGTCCATGTAAAGGTCAGATAGTGCGTCACACTATCTTTTGTGTTCCGCCTAATTGCCTAATTAGGCACGTTCATTTATCCTAACATTTTAAGTAATGGGGCTAGGCGAAAAGATAACTTAGAATGTGATAGGTCATTTTGCAAAAACCTTTATCAGACGTTTTGTAACTTTCTATTTATTGAGTATGTGTTTTTCGCTCACTAAGATATGGCCACGAAACAAAAAGAAATACTCCGCATGATATGCCCTCCTTCACACTTCCCTGTGCGATAACGGCCAGTGTATTTGACCGGGTTTGCTCTACACTCTGCAGTTTGAATGTGGATGAAGGGCGTTGTTCTGGCAGCAACATAAGAGATAGCTGCTGCGTCAATTTACGTCGTCAAAAATTGTCGCAAGGCAAGCGTATTTTCCCGTGATCACAATTTGAGGGAGCGTTGCAATTATGACGTGCCTGAGCGTATTTGCGGGCGTGTCACTTGTTTTTTGTTTGCGGGCATCTGTGGTAACAGATGAGCAAAAGATTAAAGTTGTGAACTGCTGAGTTAGATGTTTTGAAAACCGATGAATTGTAGCAGCCAATACGGTTATTGTTAAGAGGAACGACGAAGGAGTTGACGGTCGCGATATGCTCGTGTTTGTTTTGCTGAAGTCACTGACTGCGGTATTCTTGGTGTTCGACACTTAAACCGGTTCTCTTACCTCGACGTCTATATAGAATGTTTGATAAGGCTGTTTACCGCTGCCCATAATCAATTTTACTCTCAAATGCCAGAAAGGAGAAAGGTTCTTTTCTTATTTAGACCTTCGTTCGGGCTACTGATTGATTTGTGATTGATTTGTGGGGTTTAACGTCCCAAAACCACCTTATGATTATGAGAGACGCAGTATTGGAGGGCTCCGGAAATTTCGACCACCTGGGGTTTTTTAACGTGCACCAAAATCTGAGTACACGGGCCTACGACATTTCCACCTCCATTGGAAATGCAGCCACCGCAAACGGGATTTGAACCCGCGCCTGCGTCGGGCTACTGGCAGCTCCCAATAAATGAAGCCGACTGCTTCAGGACTGCGTATCTAAGTCTTGACGGATTGTACGGCTTCAACATGTTGACTTTCAGCCTTTTTATTTCACCCGCCGCCTTCTAACATCTGATGTCACACATTCTCAGAGGCTTGAAATAGTACACAAGCTAGGGCTATTTGTATGACGTCACCGTTATCTCGAAAGATTTAGGTTGCCACCTCAGACACCTCGCAGGCGTCCTAACTTCTCTTGTGGAGAGTTTATTGCATCTACTTTGAAGAATTGTCAGTTCACCGCCCGCTAGTTTGTTAGCAAGGCATGTTGTTCGCAAGCATGGTGTTCGTCCTGATCCCGCAAAGATTCGCCCTGTTGCCGACTTTCCCAGGCCAGAAGCACAAAAAGAGCTCCGTAGCTTCATACGTCCATGTTCCTATATCTATGTTCCTTTTGTCTATGAACGTTTCGTGCGTAATTTCACCACAATGATTGCCCTCCTGACACAGCTGTTTGCCGACAACCGATATAGCTCGGCGTGGTCTCTCGCATGCGAAAGAGCGTTCGCCTTTTTATGTAATGTCGTAACATCCTTACCTATCGTGATCCATTTTAATCCGGACGCTTCAACTGAAATCTTCATGAACGGCCAATGGAATAGGTCTTGGCAATATACTTACCAAGCGCAAATGAAAGTTTGATAGTATATCGTTTCCTACGCCAGTCACACTCTTCCCAGAGGAGAAAGGAACTACTCAGTTCACTGAAAAAAGACGTCTTTCCATCGTTCGGGCAATCAAGATATTGCGATCTCACGTGTAAGGCCACTCGTACGACGTCTTGACTGATCATGCATTGTATTGGTTATAGTAATTAAAATACAGTGCTCGTCGCCTAGCTCGTTGGGTGCTATTATGACATTCGTGTAATCTATCGAGCAGGGCGTAAGAATTCGGAAGCCGAAGCTCTTTCTCACTTGCCTCTTTCCTCTGATTATGGTACTGCGTCTCTACGTACCCATAACCGCTGACTTGGAAGAACTGCTAGCCAGTTCTACATCCTGTGATAATTTTTTGCATTTTCTCATATTTGTCTGATGGCTGCGAAAGATTGCTGATAATCCTTCGCCGCCAACGTTCTGACGTCTTTCCGCGCAGATCTGCATTGCGCCCGTACTGACGTGGTAGACGCGTGCCTCACTATGGATATCGGTACTGTTGGCGTGGATAGTGCCGGTTTGTTCGGCAGTAGGTCCGTTCATGTTCCTTGTTGATTATTGACTTATATGTGGGGTTTAACGTCTCAAAACTACCATAAGATTATGAGAGACGCCGTAGTGAAGAGCTCAGGAAACTTCGACCACCCCCATGTGGTTCTTGAACGCACACCCAAATATGAGCACATGGAACTAACAATTCCGCCTCCATAGAAAAATGCAGCCGCCGCAGCCGGAATTTGATCCCGTGACCTGCGGGTCAGCAGCCAAGTACATTAGCCACTAGACCACCGTGGCAGGGCGTTCATGTTCCCTACGCCAACGCCAAAAGAGCTCTCCTCGCACGACCAAAGGGTCAATGCAACCACTGCCTCGTCGCTCTCAGCCTTTCATCAGCATCGGAATCGGCTTGTACGTTCCCCTACCATACACACCAAATATAAACCACTAGGTCTTTATAGCCATGGACAATCTTACGCACTAGGCTGATACTTCGGCGATTCCAGAGGCTACCATGCGTGAAGCCAGCTTCTTCATTCTAGCCATCCTCGTCTATCAGCATGATGTTTCCTTCGAGCTCCTCTGTCACTGCAGGCATACCTTTTTGTGTGAAATAGTAGAGGTTCTCCTGCGCGAATGCACCATCGTACATTTATTAACCACCGCTTATCAGCCCAAAAACCAACGGGATGATGAAGCGCTTCAATCGCACGCTAAATGACGTGCTCTCCATATATGTTTGTAATGACTCCACAAATTGGGACCGCGTACGTATTTGTGACATGGCCTTACATTTATGAATGCGAAGCAATTCTCAGCGAACTTATGCGACTTTGAGCGTATCTATCCATCTATCTATCTATCTATCTATCTATCTATCTATCTATCTATCTATCTATCTACTTACGACTTCTAGCTCTCCCGGCCGTTTCGATAATGGTATCGACACCAAACATGGTATACCATAACATGAATATATGACAAACATAAGTGACTGGTCATAACATAAAAATCATGATATATAAGTCATGAATGTCATGATTTACATTTTATAGTCTCGCTACTCTTGTGGTGGCTTTGTTCAAACGACAAGTTGCGAAACTGGTATGGTATGACATGACTGCATGGCGAACAGAAGCGACAGACCGTAACATGAAAATCATGACATGTGTGTCATGTAACAATATGACTACGTGCCACGCTGAAGATGCGCTCGCGGCCATTTCGCTAGCTTCACGTACATCAAACTTGGTATTACGGGATGTGAATGTATGACGAATGTATGTGACTGATGCAAACATGATAATCATGAGATGCGTGTCATGTAACAACATGACTACATGCTACGCTCATGATGCGCTTGCAGTCATTTCACAAGCTTCACATGTACCATATTTTGTATTACGTGACGCGAACAGACAACATAAGTAAATGACACGTTCAAAAGTGATAATCACGACATGCGTGTCATGTAAAGACATGAGAACAAGCGACACTCATGATGCGCTCACCGCTGTTTTGCTAGCTTCAGATTTGTGGAATTTGGTATTACGTCACGTAAATGGATGACGAAGGTATGTGACTGGTGTAGACATTATGTAAGAGCATGACTACATGCCACACTGAAGGCGCCAATACACTTTGACGTGACCCGGCGCGCACGCATTTCACCACGTTGGCCCGGCGATGCCACGCCAGGCGCCGAACACGCACAGCGCTGCGTTGCTTCGACGCATGCGCGTTTGTTTGTGCCCAGCGTCCCTTCATCATCAAGATAGACAGACGCAGTGCTGTCTGGATAGAGCTGGGTATCGTCATCGCGTGAAATACTGCATGTTGCATTTCGTGCCGGACACTGTTCACGCTGGTTGCGCCCGACGTCAGGCTATAGTGTGTTCGTGTTTTGCAAGCATAGCTTCACTGCGCTAAGCGTGCGCGCTCGTCATCGTTACGGAGTATATCGGGCCATTCATGGTGCGCTTGCGGCCGTTTTGCTATCTCTACATATAAGAAATTTAGTGATACGTGATGACAATGAATGACGAAGGTATATGACTGGTGCAAGCCTAATAATCGTGACGCGCGTGTCATGTGAGAACATGACAGTATACCATGCTCATGAGGCGCTCACGACCGCTTCGCTAGCTCTAGATATACAATGTTTGGTGTCACGTGACGTCAATAGACGAAGCTAAATGACACCTCCAAACATGATACTCATGATATGCGTGTCATGTAAAGCATGACGACCTGCTACGCTCATAGCGCACGTGCTCACGACCGTTACACTACCTCAACATATACCAAAGTTGGTATTATGTGACGTGAATAGACGGGGAAGGCAATTCACAAGTTCAAACATGATAATCATCGCATGCGTGTCATGTACAACTTGACTACAGGCTATGCTCACAGCCTACTCGCGGCCCTTTCGCTAGCTCCACATATACCAAATTCGTCCCGCCGCGGTGGTGTAGTGGCTAAGGTACTCAGCTGCTGACCCGCAGGGCGCGGGTTCGAATCCCGGCTGCGGCGGCTGCATTTCCGATGGAGGCGGAAATGTTGTAGGCTCGTGTGCTCAGATTTGGGTGCACGTTAAAGAACCCCAGGTGGCCTAAATTTCCGGAGCCCTCCACTACGGCGTCTCTCATAATCATATAGTTGTTTTGAGACGTTAAACCCCACATATCAATCAATCAACCAATCAATCAACATGTACCAAATTTGGTATGAGGTCATGTGAGTTGATGACTGAAGTAAATGACACGTCCAACTATGATAATCATGACATGGAAGTCATATACAGCACAATTTACCTCCGCCTCGTAACGTTGTGCTAATTTTAAGGTTACATTACAACATTCCTCGTTCATGCTTCGCATATGAGCGATTCCCACTGTACGTGGGATCTGCCATTTTTATTTATTTATTTATTTATTTAATATTTATTTATTTTTTTAATTATTTATAAAAGTAAACAACCTCTTAGATGGCAAAAAATATTGTGAATAAAAAAGTCACATATTTGCCGCGAAGGCGAAGCAATGAACGAGGTAGCAACATATTGCAAGGTCACGGGCAAAATGACAAGCAGATAGAAGCGGGCCCCGCATTTCTCACGCACTAAGGACGCACAAAACCTACTCATAGGTACAGTGCGACCTGAATAAGCGTCTCATTTTATACTTCGCTGTGTCCAAAAAGAGCACGCTTTTCGCCAACGGAGACTATGCAACGATGATGATGATATGTGGGGTTTAACGTCCCAAAACCATCATATGAATATGAGAGACGCCGTAGTGGAGGGTTCCGGAAGTTTGGACCACCTGGGGTTCTTTAACGTGCACCCAAATCTGAGCACACGGGCCTAGAACATTTCCGCCTCCATCCGAAATGCAGCCGCCGCAGCCGGGATTCAAACCCGCGACATGCGTGTCAGCAGCCGAGTACCTTAGCCACTAGACCACTGCAGCGGGGGACTATGCAACGATTGAAGTGACTTTTGTGCGCCTGGGAGCAACGACAGAATCAGTCTTGTGAAAGTTCAAAGGCATCCAAGGCGTATGATTGTCACCACCGGGAGATAAGCAAGCGCATGCGACAGCATTCAACCCACCCCTTCATCACGGGGCGAAGTATGCGTTGTTGCGACGCGTGCTTATTGTACAATTTTGCTGGTAATGCTGAAAACACGATAGTTCTCCCCGTGACGGCCATAACCACCGATATGATATGGTATGAAGAACTTTATTAATATCCTTAAGATCAGTCCAGGACTGATGTTGGCTGCTCCCACGTCGGCACAGAGAGGCCAAGCCGTTCTGCCGCCACACGGGCCCTCTAGCCCTGTGTTGGTCCGTCAGCGCGTCACTGTACAGCATTCGCTGCCACCGCTGTTCATCGTGAGAAGCCGCACCGGCCATTGCCAAGCAGCGCCAGAGAAGGTGTTCAAAATCAAGCGAGTCCCCACACTTACTAAAATAGATCAAAACCCTGCAGTCCGAAATATATTTATTCGTAATGACAGGGTTGGGATACGTCCGCGTCTGCAGAAGCCTTAAGGTAACCGCCTGGGGCTTGTTAAGTCTAGAATGTGGCAAGGGGAATTCCCCGCGCTCTAAGTATTATTGTTTGGTTATATCATTGTACGTTAACAGCTGATCTCTAAACTCTGGAGCTGAAGATTCAGCCGCTTCAGGGATTGCATGACACACTAATTCTCGTGCCTCTCCTTGCGCCGCCTCATTTAGGTTACGCGGGCTCCCACCACTGACCCCATGTGCGCCGGAAACCAAGTAGTGGTATGCGGAGTGATGCCCTTGCCCTCCAGCAGTCTGTAAGCCAATTCGCTAGTGACTCCCCTCAAGAAGGCTTTAATTGCAAATCGAGAGTCTCTAAAGACTAAAACCCTACGCGAATCATTGAGTGCTAGCGCAATAGCCACCTGCTCAGCGGCCCCCGGATTTTTCGTATAAACGGAAGCGGCATTTCGAACGCTCCCTTTCCCATCTACCACCACTGCCGAGTAAGCAACCTTCCCGTTAATCCATGCTGCGTCACCAAACGCAGACTCTTACTGATGATCTTTTGGCTCACGCAACAAAGCCCTAGCTCTCGCCATTTGCCTCTCTATATTATGCACAGACTGCAAACTTCGCGAAAACGGACGAACCATGATATTAGCCCTAATGTTCCCCATTAACTTGTTTAGGCGCGCACCATTAGCAGTCACCACCGATTCTCCGATTGACTGTAAGATAAACCTACCAGCTGTCGTACCTAGCAACCACTCTCTCCTTGCTGCACTTCGAGCCTTGGCAATTTCATTAGGAGTACTATGCAATCCCAGCCACAACACCAGGCAAACACACAGGCAAACCTGTGTACACACAGGCAAACCGAGTGCCGCCTTATCGGCTTTTTTGATTAAAGCTTCCAACCTGTTTTCCTCCTTTTTTCCAATTTAGCATAGCAGCTACGTGCGAAACATGGCACAAAACAAATTCTTGAACCAAGCACATCGCACCTTCTCCTAATCCTCTATGCTATTAGAGATCCTTCGAATAAGTCGTATGGCTTCCTGTGTAACACGCTGAATAGTTGTATTATTCGCTTCAATTGCATCAATTACGAAACCATGGACCCCAATTGAAACATCTTTTGGTACCAATGGCCCACTGCTAGTACGAACTGTGATGCAAGTCTCAACTTCCGGTATACCAATTCTTCGGTCTTCGACCTAACTTCTTGGTTTTGAAGATTAACAACTTCGACTTTTCAGAGGAGCACTTGACTCTCATAGGAGCCAAAAGCTTTCGGTAAACGTTACCACCTCCTGCAGCCTAGCCTCAAGCTCTCCGTCACTGCCACTGACACTCCAGACCGTAACGTCGTCCGCGTAGATAGTATAGCAGACAACCTCGACAGTGTTCAGTACGTTAGCTAGCTCTGACATCGCCAGGTTGAACAACATTGCCGAGAGTACGGATTCTTGTGGTGTACCACGACAATCCGATTTGAAGACTGCGGACTTGATCTCCCCCAATCTGAGACATGTCGTTCTATCTTCAAGAAAATACTTAACAAAGAAGAAAAGCCGTTGCCCCAGGTTCAAGTCTGACAGCACCAGTAGAATGAAGGAGTGTCGGGGATCGTCGAAAGATTTTTCAACATCAAGTCCAAGTTGTGTCCCTTGTAGGCCAATGAAGTAGATGATGCTCAATACTGAGCACAGCATCTTGAGTCGAGAGGCCTAGACGAAAACCTATCATCGAATGTAAAAAGATCCCGTTGTTTTCAACATAACGCGTTAGCCTATTTAAAATGACATGCTCAGTGATTTTCCCCAAACACGATAATATCGGAATATGTCTCAGAGTTTACAGCTCTACGCTCTTGCCCGGGTCTAGTATAACAGTAGACACAAGTTTCCGCTCTTCTGTGAAATATCTTTCTTTCCATCGGCTCTTCATCTCCCGCATGAGCAACTCAAGAGACCCCTCGTCTAAATTGCTTAACATTTTACTAGAAATGCAATCCGGCCCTGACGCTGATTGACTGTTAAGACCCTGCAATACCATCATTCTATCACTTTCAGTAAATTCCTTATCCATAAATATACTCTCATCCCCACTATATTGCGAGAAGCGTCAGATGTAGCCTGGCAGGTTTGCATCGGAAAAAACGTCAGATATAGCCTGGCAGGTTTGCATCGGAAGGTATCTCTCAGGCAAATTATTCAGCACCTGTTTTTCTGATAAGTATAGACACGCCTCATGGAGCAGCTTACTTATCCCCATCCTCTGATTAGACTTAAAACTGACCTCATTCAGTAAATATCAGAATAAATTTCAGATGCCCCACCTTATAATGCCACCGTTTACAGGATTGCGTATCTCATCTCATTGCTGCTTGCACAATACTCGAAGTGGTCTTCCATCTCTGTATTAACCATTACTATAAGCTTTCCAAACCTTCTGTTCAACCACTGACCCTTCCATCTCACCAACATCGACTGCTTCGCTCCCAACAAGTGTGCCAGACGAATATTCATTTGATTTGTGTTTATATCTGTCTTAAGTTCCTTAGTGGCTGCCTCAACGTCACTCTTGAGCTGACTTGTTCACTGTTCCAAGGTCAACCCATTCCCCTTGTTTTCGTGTCTTTGTTCTCTCCATTTCCTAAATGCATCCCAATAAAAAGCTTGAATGTTTGCTCCTCTTCAGGAGCTACCCATAAAGTAATCATAAGTATATAAGGATCGCTGCCAAAATCTCAATTAGAATTTGACGAGGACAAATCCGCCACCCCACGAACGAAAGTAAGATCTGGTGCCGAATCTCTATATGTAGACGGGCTAAAACAAGTAGCACATGAAGGGTCTGTCATGAGAGATCAATTTAAGTCTCGGGCGTTTTGCCAAAGTCTCTCGCTTTTGGTTGTGCTATTGACATACGTACATGACAGGGTGCATTAATGTGCCCTCCAATAAGCAACGGTGAATCCTTAGAGAGATTGCCTGGCTTGCTCAAGAGAGCTTTGAAGCTCTGGTGTCGCTGGTGGTGCTATACAAGACAAGCAGGTGAACGCTCCTCTGACCTCCTCCTTGCCGATCTAAAATCACCTCGACCATAATATAATCGGTCCTGCAATCCCCCATGTGAAGTACATGCCTAACATACGCAAACCTCATACTAATGAGTGTCCCGAGCCCTCTGCCCTTCTCATCATGTTTAACTTCCGCTTTTAAACCAGTTAAGGTTACGCTGTATGTCAGAGTTTCCTGCAACATGATAGCGTGAGGTTTCACATTGCCCGTTCTAACAAACTGCTGCAGAAATTCCTTCTTGTGATTAAAGACCCTACCAATCCACTGCCAAAAACTAAATGAAATATTTAGTGAAGCTGCCATCTTGGCTATGCACATTTGGCTACTTATGTTGAGTTTAATGCCACTAGGGACTTTTCTGCTGGGCCAGCGGCTCAGAGCACTCCCGCTCCATAACAGAAATCATCGTCTCGTTAAGGTATACTTCAGTTTTATGTAATCTTTTATCGGTGATAATTTCTGTAACTAGCAAGGACGACGATACAGCATGATGGCCAGAACAAGAAGTGATATCGGTTTATTCAGTCACTGATTATATAGGCGCACGATAGCGCGCCGTGAGTATCTGCGAATGTCCGATGCGCAGTCGTGATGCAAATAGCCTTGCCGGAAACATCCTTTCCGTTAACAACGAAATTACATACCGACCGAAACGGTGGTAAGTACATGGCATTTCAAAAAATGATATCATACACTTGGTTAAAGTCCTTGTCATAATGAAGACGCTGTGGTGGCTTCACGGTTCGAGTTGACCTGCTCAAAGCTGGCGTCGGTGGTGAAGTTGACTGACGCACCACAGGTGGCGAAGGGTCGCCCGACGTTGGAACTTCGCGACGTCGGCCATTGGCTGGCGATGTTGAAGTTGCCACTGTCGGATGGCCACCAACGTTGTTGTCCGCTGAGCTGGCATCAATGTCGTCGTCGCTTTCCTCGATGAACCGTTTGCCAGTTTGAAGTAGGTGACGACGGTTGCGCCTTAACAGCTTCTGGTTCTCCGTTTTGACAAGGTAGGACCTCGGATATGGCGAACCCACCACTTGAGCTTTCCGGGACCATGCAGCGTCTCTAAGCCTCACGACGTCACCCTTCTGCAGAGGAGGCAAAGGTCTTCCCCCTTGGGCCTGGCTGTGCTTTCTGACGTCGGTTGCGGTCACCGTACTGAAGTCCGGCAGGTTGGCGCGGAGGCGCCTTTCTTGCAGTAGTTCACCAGGGGATCGCCCGTCCTCCACAGGGGTAGAGCGGTAGGCCAGCAGGCCCAGCCAGAAGTCGTCGCCCGATTCTGCAGTTTTTTTTAAGATGCGCTTCACAACCTGCACACCTTTTTCCGCAAGCCCGTTTGACTGCGGATAATGAGGGCTTGAAGTGACGTGCGTGAAGTCTTATCTCCTTGAAAACAAAAAATTCATGGCTGGAAAATTGTGGCCCGTTATCAGTGCATACTTCGAAGGGCACGCCAAATCTGGCAAAGATAGCGCTCAGTGCTGCGATGGTTGATTGCGCCGACATGTCAGGTAGTTTCTGAACTTCCGGAAAGTTTGATAAGGCGTCAAAGACAACAATGTACGAGTCCCCCGCAAACGAAAAAATATCAGCTCCAACTGTATGCCATGCACAACCTTGCACGGGCCGCATTTGAAGCGGTTCCTTGGGCTGTTTGTAAGCATACCTGCGGCATGTAGGACAAAGTTGCACCATGGAAGCAATCTCAGCGTTAAGCCCCGGCCAAAACACGAGGCGTCTGGCCCTTTCTTTGAATTTTTGCATGCCGAGGTGACCTGCATGGATTTTTTCAAGCATAGTTTTTCGCATGCTGTTCGGAATGACAGCCTTCGACGCCTTTAAAAGTATTCCGTTGACAAATGAGAGTTCTTGCTCAAACGGCTTTAGTTCACCTTGTACTGGAAGCCCCGCTGACAAACTTGCGATCACCGACTGTAGGTAGCGGTCACGAGCCGTTGCCGCTTGCAGTTCTTTCTGCGTTGCTTCTGTGACACGGTAACCTAGAAGCTGGATTGCGTGAACCTCCACGTCGGTAGTAGCACCAGCGTCGTCTTGGTTGTCAGCAGTTGACCAGGACAACATGTCAGCAAGAACAAGGTGCTTCCCAGGAATATACTGCAAAACAAAAACATACTTGAACAACCTCAAAAAGAACCGTTGAAGGTGAGGTGGAATGTTACTAATTTCCTTTTGAGCAATTGACAAGAGTGGCTTGTGGTCCGTTTCAATTGTGACTTTCTGGCCGTAGACGAACTGGTGAAATTTTTCGCATCTAAACCAAATGTGAGGAGGTTTATTAGCCGTTAAAGACAGCGACGAGACAGCGTCAAGAACCGTCCAGCGATCGGCACAGCAACGAACCGAAGCACGAGCCGAGAGAGCCAGGTGTTGGCGATGCTGCTCGCTGCAAGCACATCTTCTTCTTCACAATCGCCCCCGCTGAAAAAGGAGCCATCCTGGCGACTTAAGAAGTCTTTACTCTTTCTTATATATATTAATGATCTCCCAGACAGCATTAACTCCGCTATAAGGTTATTTGCAGATGACTGTGTAATTTATCGCGAAATAAACAATGAATATGATAACCAATTTCTACAGTCAGACCTTGACACTGTCTCAACCTGGTGCAATAAATGGCTTATGACTCTCAACTCTAACAAATCTAAATGCATGTCAATAACCCGGCGATCTATTTCTCCCCCCTGTACCTACAGAATTAACGCCGTTCCCCTCCAGCATGTCTCTTCATATAAGTACCTCGGCGTTTACATTACCAACAATCTATCTTGGCACACGCATGTTACCTACATCTGTAATAACGCTAACCGAACGCTAGGATACTTAAGCCGCAACTTTTCTCGCGCTCCGCTGTCCCTCAAAATTCTATTATACCGATCACTAATTCGTCCAAAGCTTGAGTACGCGTCCGCTATATGGGATCCCGTGCAGCAAAATTTAATTAACGCGTTAGAATTTGTTCAGAACCGCTCAGTTCGGTTCATTTGTTCTAATTATTCCCGTACTGCTAGCATATCAGAAATGAAATCTAACCTTGACCTACCCAATTTAACTGTCCGGAGGAAACTGGCGCGACTGCATTTTTTTCATAAGATATTTTTTCACAATCCATCAATGAAGCGAGACCTCATTTCACAACCGTCATACCACTCATCGCGCATTGATCATCAGCATAAGGTTGCCATTCCGTTTTGCCGCACCAAATTCTTTTCAGCAGCCTTCTTACCGAAAACAGCCGCCGATTGGAACCACCTTCCCTCTTCCGTTGTATCAATAACAGACCCTTTGTTATTCAAGACTGCAATTTCTCAGCAATGCTTGTAACTATACGCAGTTTCCATTATCTATCTTTGTCTTGTATGTGCTTGAATTCTTATACATTTTTAGTTGACTTATGTTGCCTTCCTGATTTGCGCATCTGATACTTGTTTCTTTATTTTGTCTTTTTTTCTTGTGTGTTATATATGTTGTACCCACCCCCTCTGTAATGCCCTACGGGCCCTGAGGGTATTCTAATAAAATAAAATAAAATAAAATTCCTAGGGCCTCCTTTTCTATCTGTGCGTACAGTTTTTCTGCCTTTCAGTACTCGAGATGCGTAAGCTACGGGCCGCCACTCGTTATTGTGATGTTGCAGAAGAGCGGCACCGATGCCGTCCTTCGATGCATCGCAAGACAACCTTGTTTCCCGTCGTGGGTCAAATATTGCGAGCACGGGAGCGGTGGTCAGAATTTGCGTGACGCTTTTCCACTCTTTGGCGTGGTTTTCTGTCCGCTCAAACTCAGAACTGGCCTTGATAAGAGTTCTTAACAGGGCCGTTCTTTCAGATAGCTGTGGCACAAACTTTCCAAAGTAGTTCAACACACCCAGCATACGTTGAACATCGGCCTTGCATGTTGGCACTGGCATTTGAACCAAACTTTTTACGAGCCCTGGATTTGGGGATATGCCGTTCGCACTTATAATATCACCCAGAACCCGTACCTATCTTACGCCAAACTTGCACTTGTGCAGATTAAACGTTAATCCAGCTGTTTCAGCAGTTTTGAGGACTGCAACCAGGCGCTCATCATGCTCTTCCTTCGTTGAGCCCCAGAGCAGGATATCATCTATATATATGAGCACGCCTGGCAGACCATCACATATCTGACAAAGTGCCTGCTGAAACACCTTGGGGTCAGAGGAGATGCCAAAAGGTAGCCTTAGAAAACGGTATCTGCCAAAAGGCGACGAGAACGTACAGATCTTTGATGTTGTCTTGTCCAAGGGCCTCCAGGTGGTCTAAATTTCCGGAGCCCTCCACTACGGCGTCTCTCATAATCATATAGTGGTTTTGGGACGTTAAACCCCACATATCAATCAATCAATTGTCCAATGGCACCTGATGAAAGCCGGCCTTTGCATCCAAACAGCTAAAATAAGTAGCACCGGTTAGCCGTGCTTCCAAGTCCTCGCGTCTGGGTAAAGGGAAATGCTGCCTCTTGATATACTTGTTCACTCTTCTGGGGTCCATGCAAACCCTTAGAGCACCGTCTTTTTTTTTACCAGTACCAGAGGGCTTACCCAGTCGGTTGGCTCATTTTCTTTGACGATGATGCCCCCCCGGATCATTCGCTGTAGTTCCTTCTTCAGAGGTTCTTGAAGTGCAAGTGGAACCCGGCGAGCAGGCTGAACGACCGGAACCGCGTCTGGATCCAGGACCATTCTGTACTGCGTTTTCAAGCAGCCGAGCCCTTGGAACAGGCGCCTCAAATCTTTCAAAAGTTCATACTCAGAAGAGGCATTGACAGCGTCCACCGTACGTCGAACCAATCCAAGCGCTTCACTGGCATCGAGCCCAAGGATGGCTTGACGCCCATTTTTTACGATGAAGAATTTCACGCTTATCTCGGTGGTTCCGACAGACACTTTCTGTGACGTTGTTCCATAACTTGAAATAACGCCCCCGTTGTAGGCGCGTAACATTGACCCGGTAGGTTGCAACGCTTCTTTGATGATTTGTGGGGTTTAACGTCCCAAAACCACCATTTGATTATGAGAGACGCCGTAGTGGGGGGCTCCGGAAATTTTGACCACCTGGGGTTCTTTAACGTGCACCCAAATCTGAGTACACGGGCCTACAACATTTCCGCCTCCATCGGAAATGCAGCCGCCGCAGCCGGGAATCGAACCCGCGACCTGCGGGTCAGCAGCCGAGTACCTTAGCCACTAGACCACCGCGGCGGGGCTGCAACGCTTCTTTGGATCCAAGCTTACGGTACGTAGTAAATGGAAGTAAGCTTGCCTGCGAACCGGTGTCCACTTTGAACGTCACTTCTCTGCCATTTACTCGAGCCTTGATTGTCCGGTCTTTCTTGCGACAATCTTCGGAGCCGATTTCGAGAATCTCAGTCATTCTCAACGAGATTAGCTACTTCGCTAACAGTGGTAGACTTCTGGCAACAACTTGCAAAGTGGTTGTATTTGCGGCAAGAATGACATAATTTACCATACGCGGGGCATTGTTTAGGTTTATGTTTGCGGTTGCACTTCCTGCAGCAAATATCTTGATTATCACGACTCTGATATTTTTCCGCTGCTGCCGTTTTTTCGTCACCGTTTCGCCACTTGAAACTGCGTCAATGCTGTCTTCTGTCCTATTCCAAACTAGGCTCCTTAGTGCCGCTGCTTCCGCCGCTTTACACATTTCCTCGGCTTTTAGTAGCGTCAGGCCTCTCTCGGCAAGAATTCTTTCACGCAGCTTTGGGTCGTTCGTACCAAACACAATTTGATCTCTAATGAGTGAATCGTGCTGATTCCCAAAGTTGCACTGTGTCGCCTGCTTCTTTAAGTACCGCACAAACTTCTCAAAAGGTTCTTTCTCCACCTGGCTTCGTGTACGAAAAACATATCTTTCGTGAATTTCATTGCTCACCTCGGAGAAGTAGGCGTCGAACTTCTGCACGACCTTGTCGTAACATTCCTTGCTTTCTACGGGGCCGTACTGAAAGTTGTTGAAGATGTCGAGCACTTCGTCTCCCGCGAAGCTCAGCAAGAGCGCCACTTTCGAGGAGTCACTTCTCGGGGACTTCTCGGCTGCCGTTGCTTGCAGAAAAAGCTCGAACCTTTGCTTGAAGCGCTTCCAAATTTCAGACAAGTTGCCCGATAGGTGCAATGGCTCCGGCGGCTTCAGTAGGTCCATGGCGATTCCGCGCCGTTGCTGCCGTGCTTCGGTCCTCGGTGGCCACTTCTGACACCATGTAACTAGCAAGGACGACGATACAGCATGATGGCCAGAACAAGAAGTGATATCGGTTTATTCAGTCAATAATTATATAGGCGCACGATAGCGCGCCGTGAGTATCTGCGCATGTCCGATGCGCAGTCGTGATGCAAATAGCCTTGCCGGATACAATTTCTCTCTCTTTTATCCACTCCAATCTGATAATAATCTGATTCACAATTTCCAGCAAGGTCGCCAATATTTCTTAAGGCTCAGAACCAACCTTCGCCTGCGCCCACGCAATTGAGAGCGCCCTCTTTTTCGGAGCCGGTGTCTCCTCGTCAGACACGTTCTCTTTAAGAACCTTCACAGAGCTTGGTACCTCAACCGGGCTGTCAGGTTTGCAACCCTGACTAGTGCTGTTACCGAACAGTAAACTTCTGTTAATATTAGCTATTTCTTTTACAAGCCCTTCAACGGCTGTTTTTAAGCTACAATTTTCTTTCTCCAATTGTGCTATCCTGTCCTTATCCCGATTACAACACGCATTCTCTTCGCTCTGCTCACGTGTTCCGCCAGTGATGGGTTCACCCTTGATCTTGTCAGCCCCGGTGATCCGCCTTCCAGCTGCGCTGCCGCCTCCACCAATAGACGCGGAGCGCTTCGTTGAGGATGGAGTCCCAAGCGATGACCATCGTCCCGACTTCGAACGGCTCCGAGAGCGCAAGCGTCTCCCAGAACGTTGAGAGATGCTTATCAGCTGCGCCACCTAGAGTGCGTGTTGTTTCACTACTAGTTCCACCCTGGCTCGCTCCTGTCGGTGAACATGCATAACTTAGAGAACCTGGCACCATTGTCTGCATCGTGTACCCACCTTTAGGTTTCGACCTACACAAATCTTGCAACAAGGCTCGCAGTTATAGTTCTCTGCAGGAGTCCGAGCACCACATCCCGGCATTCAAGGCAATCGGTCACAGGACAGACATCCACTTCGTGCTGAAGTTTTCCACACACATAGTATACCTCGACTTGCTTGCGGTACAAGTAACAACAGACCAAAGTTGGCCCATACTTTAGAAAACTAAGGACTTTTAGGCTGCCAAACACAATAATTACCGAGCCGGTGTTCTTGATTATTTTAACCCGCAAAGCCAGTGGATTGCGTTAATTTACGATATTACGCTCAAGGGCAGTGGGTCTATTCATAATGCCCACATGACGAAGTACCTCGTTACACGTAGGATGTGGGGCCTTCTCGTATGCAATGACTTCAAAATCTTTGTCCACCAACATTAATGACCTGGTTCTGATATAGCGCTCAGCGTTGCTCCTTTATGGCCTACTAGAGAGAGATGTCATCATCATCATCATCATCATCAGCCTGACTACGTCCACTGCAGGACAAAGGCCTCTCCCATGTTCCGCCAGTTAACCCGGTCCTGTTCTTGCTGCTGCCAATTTATACCCGCAAACTTCTTAATCTCGTCTGCCCACCTAACCTTCTGTCTCCCCCTAACCCGCTTCCCTTCTCTGGGAATCCAGTTAGTTACCCTTAAAGACCAGCGGTTATCCTGTCTACGCGCTACATGCCCGGCCCATGCTCATTTCCTCTTCTTTATTTCAACTATGATATCCTTAACCCCCGTTTGTCCCCTGATCCACTCTGCTCTCTTCTTGTCTCTTAAGGTTACACCTACCATTTTTCTTTCCATTGCTCTCTGCATTGACCTCAATTTAAGCTGAACCCTGTTTGTAAGTCTTCAGGTTTCTGCTCCGTAGCTAAGTACCGGCAAGATACAGCTGTTATATACCTTCCTCTTGAGGGATAGTGGCAATCTACCTGTCATAATTTGAGAGTGCTTGCCGAATGTACTCCACCCCATTCTTATTCTTCTAGTTACTTCAATCTCGCGGTAAGGCTCTGCGGTTATTACCTGCCCTAAGTAGACGTAGTCTTTTACAACTTCAAGTGCACTATTACCTATCTCAAAGCGCTGCTCCTTTCCGAGGTTGTTGTACATTACTTTCGTTTTCTGCAGATTAATTTTAAGACCCACCTTTCTGCTCTCCTTGTCTAACTCCGTAATCATGAGTTGCAATTCGTCCCCTGAGTTACTCAGCAATGCAATGTCATCGGCGAAGCGCCGGTCACTAAGGTATTCTCGATGAACTCTTATCCCTAACTGTTCCCATTCTAGGCTTATGAAAACCCCCTGTAAGCACGCGGTAAATAGCATTGCGGAGATTGTGTCCCCCTGCCTTACACCCTTCTTGATTGGTATTCTGTTGCTTTCTTTATGGAGCACTATGGTAGCAGTTGATGCCCTTTAGATTCTTTGAGAATGTTTTATATATACTTCTCACGCCCTGATGCCGCAGTGGTCTGCATGATGGCTGATATTTCCTGACTCAACGCTTCTCGTAATCTATGAAGCTATGTATAGTGTTGGTTATACTCTGAGCATTTCTCTATTACCTGATTGATATATGATGTGGTCCATTGTTGAGTAGCCTGTTCGAAATCCTGCTGGTTCCTTTGTTTGATTGATTCGAATGGTTTCTTTACTCTGTTGCAAATCCTTTGTAAATGCTTGTATACTAAGAGAGACAGCTGATGGCTTGATGACAGGATTCGTGTAGGTGCGTGTTTGTAGCTGCCGCCACTAAACAGACTGGGCCAGATTTATCTTGCGGTGAGGTGGAGGGTACACCTACCTTTGCAGTCGAGAGTGTTGAGTTATGTCAATAAATTTAGTGAGCCGATCGTCCCAATCCGACACCGGCGCAGACAAGTCCGTTTGGGTGGCCGCTTGGTCTGACGTGACTGGGAACACAAGACTTCGAGACACTACGTGCGCCATTTCATTCGGAGCGTCCTCCGCGTCACGTAGTGGTGTGTGGGCAGGGAACCACAAGATGTGCACGTATTTGTCCGCCTCGTGAATTAGGCCTGTGCTAAGAATCCGCAATGCCTCGAGGGAGATTGTGCCGCTGGCATAGTTTCGAACGGCTGTCTGCAAGTCGCTGATTACACATGAGGCGTTAGTGTGGGCTGTGTGTGGTCTACGACAGCAGCCACGAAGCAGTGACGTTCCTGGTAGCATGCTGCGTCGACAAAGACTGCTTAAATGTTGCGCACAAATATCTTTGACATGACCTTGGCTCTACTGACACGTCTACCCTTGTGTTCATGGCACATGTTTCTTGGTATGGGTGGTACTGTGAGCATGGCACGGATAGTGTGCGCAATGTCGTGGTTGTGTCCGTGTTGAATGTGAGAAGAAATACAGAGATTACATAGAATCTGGCAACCTGGCTTAGTCTTGGCTGATCGCTTGAATTGGGAGATTTGTTATGCCTTAAGCTTCTCAAGGGTATTTTGTAAACCAAGTTGAAGGAGGAGTTCGGCGCTGGTGTTTTGAGGCAAACCAAGTGCTTTTTTGTAAATTTTCCTAATTAAGCTGTTGAGTTTTAACTTTTCCGCAGTGAACCATTGGCGGAATGCCGCCGTATAGGTGATGTGACTTAGAACGAATGGTTGGATCAAACGATTGATGCTAGCCTTTTTCATGTCTTTGTGTTTATTGGTAGTGCGCCTAGTGAGGCGCATCGTGTTAGACACTCTGGCTTCAATGTTGCGAACTGCCTCTCCGTTGGTACACTTACTTTCTATGATCAGACCTAGTACTCGGATTTTATCCACGGTGGGCATGGCGTGACCATCGCTTGTAGTGAGTTTTATATCAGCGTGTGCCTGCACTAGGGGATGTTGGTTGGGTGGTCGACCTCTAAGTGTAGGGCGATATAGTATTATCTCAGATTTCTCCGCCGAGCAGGATAGTCCAGTTCATTGTAAATACCATTCCACTGTGTCAATCTCCTCCTTTAATATCTGTTCGATGGAACCGTCAACGCCGTCGCACACCCAGAGGGTGATGTTGTCGGTGTAATAGGTGTGATGAAGTCCTTGGATGGTTTTGAAGAAAGACCAATGAGGGCCAGCTTAAACAACAAGAGAGAGATCACGGAACCCTTTGGGGTGCCCGCGCTTCCCATGGATATTTCGGACGACCTGAGTGGTTTCACGGTGATTGTCGCCATTCTGCCAGTAATAAAAGCTCTTATATAGTTTTACGTGCGAAGCCCCCAGTTTAGGGTATTAAACTGATTTAGAATGGTGCTATGCGTGATAGAGTCAAAAGCCTTCCTGAGATATAGACCAAGTAGGCCCTTAGTGATGATTTCTGGGGTTTAATGTCCTAAAACCACTATATGATTATGGGAGACGCCGTAGTGGAGGGCTCCGGAAATTTAGACCACCTGGGATTCTTTAACGTGCACCCAAATCTGAGTACATGGGCCTACAACATTTCCGCCTCCATCGGAAATGCAGCCGCCACAGCCGGGATAGTGAAGCGTCCTTTAATGTCTATGATGTGATGCTTAAGCTGCAACATGGCATCCTGCGTGGAAAGATGTCTGTGGAAGCCAATTATGGTGTGTGTGAAAAAATCTTTGTCTTCGAAGTAATTTGTCAGTCTAGCCAGGAAAGCTGGCATACTAGCCACCAAGATATTTTGTCTGTAATTGGGACAAATGACATCTTCGTTAATCTCCTCAGTAGTCAGGCCAGCCGCCTCGACGATTGCCCTGCCCACAGCTGTAAAGCCAACTTTCTCCAAATTCAATCCACACTGGAGGCAAATTACTATATTGGTGTGCTCTTCCGTCATCGCTGGCATTGGCGACGCCTTCAGAATGGGTTGCTTAATTGCGAAACCTCTGCGCCGTCCATCTGTGCCCCGTTGTTGAGCCAGGTCACCTTGTGAACCGTCATCACCCGGTGCAGGCTTCGTTGGGAGTCTTGATTTTCCGTTAGACACCATCCGCCATCTTAGATCTTCAGTAGGTTCCTCTTCCGACAGCACTTCCCTTTCTACTTGCATAACTGCTATTCCGCATGTGCGCGTCCCGCCACATAGGGTTGCCAGACGCTGGGCCTGGCATTTAGCCAACGCGGCGGCCGAACAAAAGTTAGGATAATGTCCATAATTTGATATCTTCCCAATTCTGTCGTCCTCACGGATCCGATGGCCTCAAATATGCACCACACAGTGACAAAAATGCTGTGAAAACATTCGCAAAAGACGGAGCCAAAGCGGACATGTTCGCTCACCTCGACAACCACAGCGTCTCTCGCCATCACCAGTGGTGTTAATAGCCTGCCATTAGGACGTTGAAGGAGGTGGTCCTTCGTTGAAGGAGGTGGTCCTTACACTCGCAATTCAAAGGTCCAACGTTCAATTCCGCACGCCAGAGTCTTTTTCTGGATTATTTTTGTTTCTTGCGTTTTCACATATATCAATACGTATACGTATACATGGTGAGTGACGGCGACGCTAGCGGCAAAATCCAGCCGAGAGAGACCATATATTTGCTATCACAATAAAAGAAGATACGTAGCAACAACAGAATAGTTCTGTAAATTTCGGTTAACGTCGCGGCACTGTCCTTCGGTGGGAACTCGATCGCGGCCGAGGTAGTCGCATTTCGATAGAGGCGAAATTCTTGAGGCTCGTGTACAGTGTGATGTTAGGGCATTTTGAAAAAAAAAGGCGGGAGGATGGAACTTTATGAAGTCGTTCAATACGGCACATCAAATGAATATATCAGAGTTTGGAGATGCCTCACTCCTGGTATTATTTTATTATTTTCTGCATATTCGTCGCTCAGTTATGACGGGTCACGTCAATACAACACAAAACAATGTGAAGTCTTCGGCAAATAAAAGAACCATTGACATCAAACGCTTGCGCTGTTTGATGCCAATGGTTTGCCCACAGAAGCTGTGATGCAACGTTTTGAAATACGTACTAGCGGATCAATTCACGTTCGTCAACATGCGCAGGCTACACAAGAATCCACAGTGCGTTCAAGAATGCTCGAAATATGATTCCATGACGAAAATCTAACCTGCATATATTCGCTTGTACAGTAAAACATTGCCACAAACATTGCGCGCAGATGGCCATGTGCGCGAAATGGCAATCTATCTATCTTTGTTCGTTCTATCTTTATATCTAACTTTATTCGTTCTATCTTTATATCTTTATTCGTTCTTGTAGCTGGGCAAATATTTTTCGCCATCAATTGGTGTGCACAATAGGCCATATGAACATTATTCGGGGCGTTTAACGTAACCATGCGACAACCGCAAGGCCACATTAGTATGAAATCTATGATGTCTGTTTCCAAAGCCACAAATATTAGCTGCAATTATAATTTGTACTTCTCTAAAAAGGTATTCCATATAGCAAAAATATCTAAGGAAGTACCATTATTACAGACCAGCTTCTGAACCGCTTCAGCATACTTGGTTCTGTGGCCTGGTATTGTTTTCCCTGACAACTGAAAACAAAGACATACTCGACAGGACCAACGCTGTTGCCCTGAAACGTTACTGATGATATTGCACTGCGTGACTTATCAGGCAACTGCGAGTCATTTCAGCGCATTTGTGACGTCTTGTTTTGAATCTCACAGTGCGTTTCTCCTGAAGAGGTTGGTTTTCTTTCTGCTGTGTTCCTACTTGTTTTACATGAGTAATTTGATATTCAGCACTGAGAATAACATTCCTGCAGCGCACCTTGAAACATTTTGTATCCGCTAGAGAGTCGAATAAGACTTCATTTGATTCATTATTCCAAAATTTCCGAATATTTACAACCTGTCCAAAAAAATCGAAGAAAACACTGCGAATCATAAGAAATCGCAAAAACAACAAATAACATCATATAGATCCGAAAACGTCCGAGCAAAGAACCACAACTTCGAAGCTCTCTAAGATTTTCTTTTGTGAACTTTTGTAAGTTTTTTGTTGGCTCACTTACTGGGTCCACTTTTCTTGGCCCACTTACTTCGCGGTGCCGGTATTCGGTGCATCAGCAGTGCTGGGCAGGATGACGCCCTGTTCCAGCAAGAAGATTTCGCTGCGAACTCCTTCTACGGTCGTCATGAGGGGAAGTGAATTCGAAGTGTGAGAAGGCATCCGTTGATAAAAACCACCACAAGAACTTGCATCGCGTCATGAACTGCATGGGCGCTATTTGCGACATTTTCAAAGAAACTTCACGTGCCAACGCACTGGCATTTCTACCCAGTCGACATTTCAGCAGCATAGAAATAAGGTCAGCGTTATTGTCGCGCTGTCTCTTTGTCAACTGAAAACCGTGCCTCCTCCGAACGTGTACAAGGGTGTTTCTAATATTTCGAGCAGGTTCTCTTGTTCCAGCTTCAACGTGTATATTTCTACTTCTGAGGTGCCGAGGATGCATGGGCAGCATTTTAATGCCGGCCGTTTCACTTCTATGAAAAATTACATGCATAAGTGCGCACGTTACCAACACCTAGTAATTGTTGTAAAAGACTTTGCTGCCTTAAAACCTATCTGAATAATATGTCCTCAAGCCACTTAATAGTGAATTTTCTCCCGCAAGTGTCACCAGGGGCCTGCGCTTCATGAGGGCAACATGGCAGTGAGTATTACGTCGTGACTGCGGTGAAACTCAGCCCCGCCGTGGTTTTCTAGTGGGCAAGGTACTCGGCTGTTGACCCGCAGGTGACGGGAATGAATCCCAGCTTCGGCGGCTGCATTTACGATGGCGGAAGAAACGCTGTAGGCCCACGTGCTCAGATTAAGGGTGCACGTTAAAGTACCACAGCTGGTCGACATTTCCTCGGCCCTTCCCTACGGCGTCTCTCATGATCATATCCTGGTTTTGGGACGTTGAGCCCCACATATCAATCAGCGGTGAAACTCACTGCGATGCATTGCAGCCACGTGATAGAATAAGCTTTATTTTATTGTTCATGTGTGCCTAGTGTGGGCAATCAAGCTAGCACGTGTATTGTGTCGCTTTCTGGCGTAGTGGCATGTGCGCTGCTCTCGTCAAAGGCAAACGTCTTGGGCGGATCTTCACCTTGAGCGTTTTTAACTGAAACTCTTGACGCGTGAACTCGAGAACGATATCGTCGATCCTGAGACAATCCGGGTTCAACTGATGCCTATTGAGCGCCGGCATAAATGTGAAGCGTTTCAAGCAGTCGATGCTAAGAAGCCGTACTTTTGGACGCAAAAAAAATTAGTAAGCTTGCACTACTTGTACAAAGCTGAATTCAAGAAAGGAGCTTCTCAACTGCTAGCTTTTTTCAGCTTTTTAGGTGAGTCAATATCAGCTTCGTCTGCTCAACCTGCTTTAGAGTGAAGACCTCGACAATTTCTGCTCAATTCTGCGTGTAATCTTTAGCTGTGTCTTAAGCAGCAAGTACTCGACTAACAAAATCGATATTGATTCCCATTTCATGAACAGAAAATCAATTATCAAGACAATAATAGATATTCAACTAATTATCATCACCTATTAAGTAAGTTTGTAATGAGCCTGGTCTGTCGAGCACGCTCCTAACTGATATGCCTTAATTATCAATGCTCAGTAACTTTCGTGCTAGCTTGACGTGAAATCGCCAGCAAAATCTCAGTAACAAATGACCTAATCAGCTCGGTCTTATTATCACTTTACTTAGCTTGCTCATAGCCTGTACTTACAATAAGTGGATAGGTATTCTGCCCAGCTAATGAGCTAATCAACCAGACGCATGTTGTCTGGAGCGAGCACATCATGACGAAGAGAAGGCGCACGAGCCGGGCAATGCGCTATAAAGATATAGGCTCATCATAATGATCCACAATTGGCCTCTGCCATTAGCTACGGCCTGCGCGCTGTTGGAAAATGCTCGACAGATTGTAATCACCGGGGCTGTGGTGCTCAATAGTCTAAACTTTATCATGGAGGCTCTGAACGCTTTAAAATGATTCAAACCAGCCCGCATGTATAAAAAAGATACAGTCAATAATAGTTTCTGACACCTTCTTGCATGGCAGCTGTTATGCACTGAGTGAACCGACTCACCAATAAAGGCTGGTGCCTTTAATTTAAAGGCACTACCCAACATAGTCAACCACCTTTCATGAAACACTACGTTGCATCGTAGCCAATAAAGTGCAGCGCTCGCTCAAGGCCGCATTTTACCTTTGCATAGTGTTAGTTTGTACAAGAGGGGGTGTCGACGGAGCTAAGAGATATTCTGAGCATCGCTAAGCTTGGGCCATCCTGCAGGACACTCAAGGAAGTGGCCTCCAATACGAAGTTTTGCTACAAATGCCTTCGGTAGATAGATATGTGGAAAAGAGAACCTATTCTTAAATATCTGACGTTGTTTGCAGAGTGTTCTTTTGAGCCTCGAAACTTGCGTGGATGGTTCTGGAGATATTTAAATAGCTTATAACGTTTAACGTGTTTCAAGTACTTTATCCAAGAGTATGGCATACAACGGCAGGCAAGTTTCATCCAGATTGTAGGTGCATTTCTCATGCATCAGGCTGATTCTCGCTTCTGTCCCTAGTTCCTGCGAAATTGTGAGAATGTTTTGTGCTGTCAGAGAAAAACTGGCCTTTAAATCATCCCCTTACTCTGGAAAATAGGAACAAGATGGTGCTCTTTTGTAGAGTCAAGAATTCAGACTGTCTTTCTACTGCTGCCTTTTGTTCGTGGACAGCGTGCACATGAGAAAATAAGATATATTGTTGCATGTGCAAAAAATAATTTTTGATATGCTTTCTTGAAAGCCAAAACACAGTTGTTACTTTAAACGCAGTTTCACAGTGTATTCAGTGCTATGAACAGCCAATAGTTCAATGCACCACCTGAGCTTTCCTTCACGTCTTTTAGCTTCTTCGGGATGGAAGAAAACAGAAATTTCACCATGTCCAGGGGTTTCTCTAATGGCATTCTTTTACACCTCCACTTGTGTCGACAGAATGTCTGCGTCAACGCTTGCTAAATTGGTGCGAGCCAGCCATGACTTCAGCGGGCCGCCAACTTTCTCATTATTATTGATGTCGGGGCTTATAGAGGCCCTGTAAAACTTGGCGATCGCAGAAGCATTTCAATTTTTTTTGCTCTGAGTTGGCATTGCGAATAGGGCAGCCATCGTGCTCAATATGAAAACAAATTATGGCAACAAGGCGAAGATCATTGTCAGTGGTCTCACTGTACATTTTAGCCGTAAGTTTTCAGGGATACGGAAGAGCGAACCCAGACGGGCGTAAGTTGTAGCGCCCAGACTTTAACCGAGGCAAGACCGCTTGTCCCAACAATGGAAATGCTTCAGGCTCGTATCTGCAATAAAATTAGTAAATTAATTTCTATGCAAAGCACTCACAGCGCGGTAATCACGTATGATCGATTTCATTGAGGTTGAAAGAAGACAAAGTGGGTAAGAGAAAAGCACGAGATAAAACTTCATCCGTTCAAAATTCGAAGTCAGCCATGCAAGAAACGAGACAAAAGGGTGACGAGATTCATTGATTGCAGTAGAATTGATTGCAAGAGAAGTCAAGCATAGCTGGGTGTGGTGAAAAATCAGCTGGACAGAAGAGATTAAGGAGATTGTGCAAACTTCTAGAGCAAGGCTTGGTTTAGGAATGCGTTATATGGAGAAATATGGGCACTCGTTTGCTTAGAGTCGGATTATATGGTGCTGTGGAACATTTCATTAAACGTAGGAAGTAGTGCCAACCGCTATATGAAATATTACACAAGGGATGTAAACGAAATCACTGGCTCCAGCAGCAAGAGAACGTCCATTCGTCCCTACTGATGGACCTGCTTTCAGTCTTCAGCGCTACAGTGTTCGTGCTGACGCACAACTTCCAAGCACATCCTTCGATATTCACTGATCTCCTGCGAATAGCCGAAATACTTCATTGAAAGCTAAGCCCTTCTTTAATTTCCTTCGCCTTCATGAAAGGATCATTGACCATGGCAGCTACAATCAGGAGATCTTCTCCTCAGTTGTTTTAGGCCTCCTTTTGTGTGGCGTATCTTCCAAGTGATTCTCCCCGTAAAATGCTCAAAAAATGCGGTTGATGGTCATTGGTTGCAAGTTGCGGCAAATCTCTCGCTGGGACGTAAATGTTCTCAAAGAAAGAATTTCATTGCGTTCGTGGGCCATTTCGGAGTTTATGTGAGCCGTTTAAGCATTGTCTTGCGCCTGTGGTCACAGATCCCATCCGTCATGGCATCATGCAGTTATACCCTGCTGTGAAAATTCTTTGTACAATTTCATTGTCAGGTGAATTCGAACTTATTGCACGTTATGTTGTTTTTTGGCGCAACAAAAGGCGTACTTCAAGTGAAGCGAACGCAATTATCGGCTTTACTTAAACTAGCTCATCACCTTTGGCATTGTCCGCAAAGAAAAGTTCCTGCCAAGTTACGCCTATTCGCAATGAGTGAAAAACAAAATATAGAGACAGGTGAGCAAGTTCACCGTGGGGTGATTGTAAAAGCATAGAAGAGCCAAAGAAGAAGAGCATATAGCGAAATTCATTTTTATTTTTCCCAACCGTGCGCTTGAACATGGGACGCATGGCCTGTCTATGCTCGAGGCTTGCCACCTGTTTCCAATATGTTTTTCCAAAGCGTGCTCTGAGAGAGCATGCGGTACCGATCTGCCAAATCGCACATTTGCAGGCTTTTTTTTAGTATATTTATTTATTTTATTTGATTGTAAAGCAACATAAAGGAACTCATTCTAGGGTGAAAGTGCTGCATGCACAACGCTCCTGAAGTGTGTCCTCTCTAGTCGTTCCTATGGCATTGTCTACCCCTTCAATAGACGACCGAATCAATGAGCAGTGCGTTTACAAATTCATCAAGCATTCTGAGAAATATTTTTTTCTTGCACACCCACCAGCACTAAAGGTATTGTAGAAAGCTTCGGAAAGAAAACAAAAACGGAAAAAATGGCAGAGAAAGTCAAAGGGGATATTTTTGTTGGTCTCATTCCGTGAAAACACACTTGACACTTTGAGTTCAACTCTTTTTTTCACTCCTTTTATCCAAATAAATTTCTAAGAAGGCTAAATTCAGAATACAGAACCTCATCCTATCCATTTACTACACCTCAAGGCAGTATAGTCCACGTTTATGTTTTATTGAGCCCCTGAAATACCATATTGGGCTAGTTAGCGTTCACAGCGTGAGAACATATCACAGGTTGCCGAAATATCCGTCCTTAACAAAATATCATATTTCCGTTTAGCGAAAAAGTGCATTTCTTAAAGAATCGCAAAAGCCGCCGTTACACAACTGCAGATATGGGTAACAATGATATCTCTGTAGTCTAAAAAGTTTAAAAAAGGCAAACGTCCGTATTCTCTTAGAGCTATTATATTTTTTGTCATAGCAATGATATATGCAAAATCCACATCAAAGCTTTCAGCTGTGCAATTTTTTTCGGCCACGAGTTACCACTAGGCTACATAACCGATCCCTATTCGGTCATCACCAGTTCCGTTCAGCCGGCCGAATGCAGCGTTTCCGAATCCGTGGCGCACCGCAGACAACCACCCGATTTGCTATTCTTGCGGTTACGCAGGAAATGTGGCTCGCTTATGCCGCCGCCGCCCTCTCGTTCAGAGCGACACCATGCAAAGATCGTCGCACGACTCTCGGCGCTTTAACAACACGGCACCTCAACAAGGATCCTCTTCACCCGACCGCCCTCCCTCAGTCAGTCACCGATGTCCACCTCCCCGACGTCACTCCCTGTCGCCTATGCGCCATCGACCCTGCCCTTCAGACGCGGAAAACTAGATGGCGCAGTTCCGGAGGCACGAACTGCGTCGTCGTCGAAAGAATCAAGTCCTCGCATTTCTCCGACAAACCTCATCGACGTTATCGTGGATGGTTACAGTACCCTTGCGCGTGTGGACACTGGTGCTGCCGTTTCAGTAATTGGTCTAAAACTTTGCCGCCTGCTTCGGAAGGGTGCCACGACGCCAAAGGGGTTGTCCCTCCGTACTGCCAGTGCTCACCATATTCGACCATCAGCTGCCTGTACCGCCCGCGTTCTCATCAAAGATGTTTTGTATACCGTTGAATTTTTTGTGCTACAGGCGTGTTCTCATGATGTGATCCTCGGCTGGAATTTTCTGTCTCGTAATCATACGGTTATCGACTGTGCTCGTGCTGAAGTGGCCTTCTCTGCGTTGCGTGCCTCGTCTCCGGAATTTCCGTTGAACAAGCTGTTGTCGCTGACGACATCGACATACCACCGACTAGCGCAGCCTTTGTTCCCGTATCTTGTGCCGATGTGTCTAAGCCTGCAGTGTTGTTTACGCCTTGCCAAACATTCGAAAGTCACAAGAGCCTCGCGTTGCCGTTTGCAGTTCTAGATATTTCGGCGGGCGCTACAAATTTGTTTGCCACAAATCCCTTGCCGTCTCCCACAACCTTGCGTCGCGGAGAATGTATTGGAACATTCCAAGACTTAGACGTTTCCTCCTTCTTCGACCTTGACGGTGAAAGTGATTTGCAGCTTAATGTATTGACGCCACATGCCCAATCATTGGTCCACGAAAACAGTAGTTTGTTTGGCTCCTCAACTGATGGCGAACTTGAAGAACCACACCGCGAGAAGCTTCTAGAACTTCTTCACCAGTTTTGCGGCTCGTTCAATTGCCAGCAGACATCCTTAGGCCGAACGCACACCATTGTCCTTGACATTAACACCGACTCCCAAGCGTCTCTGCGATAGCGTCCCTACCGCGTATCTCCTGTTGAGCGTCGTGTGATCACCAATCAAGTAGCCGGCATGCTTCAACGTAGCGTCATTCGGCCGTCCAGCAGTCCATGGTCTTCACCTGTGGTACTGGTGAGGAAAAAAGACGGCTGGATTTGCTTTTGTGTCGAATACCGCCGTTTAAACAAAGTCACCCCTAAAGACGTATACCATTTGCCGCGCATCGATGATGCCCTCGACTGCTTGCAAGGCGCTGAATTCTTCTCATCACCAGATCTTCGGTCCGGTTATTGGCAGGTCCCCACGGCACCATCAGATCGTCCAAAAACTGCTTTTGTGACGCCCGATGGGCTATAAGAATTTATTGTAACGCCCTTCGGCCTTTGTAATGCGCCAGCCACATTCGAAAGGATGATGGATAGCGTCTTGCGTAGGCTAAAATGGAAGACATGCCTCCGCTACTTAGATGATGTTGTTTTCTCTCCTGATTTCGACAGCCACCTCCTTCGTCTCAGTGAAGTCCTGGGCTGCCTCACGAGCGCAGGCCTTCAACTAAACATCAAGAAGTGCCACATTAGAGCTCGGAAGCTCACAATACTTGGCCACGTTGTCTCAAAACATGGCGTCCTTCTAGACCCAGAGAAGCTTCGTGCAGTCGCTGAGTTCCCGAAGCCTACGATCCTGAAAGCGCTTCGCAGCTTTGTCGGACTGTGCTCGTACTTTCGCCGCTTTGTGAAGAATTTCGCTTCGATAATTGCAGCACTGACACAACTGATCACTGTCGATGGACACCTCTCTGATTGGTCGCCAGCATGCGATGGCACGTTTGCAACATTACGCCATCTCCTTACTTCACCACCTATTTTACGCCTGTTCGACCCTACTGCTCCAACAGAGGTGCACACGGATGCGAGTGGCATAGGACTTGGCGCTGTCCTTGCTCAACGCAAGCCTGGCTTCTCGGAATATGTAGTTGCACATGTCAGTCGCACCCTAACCAAGGCAGAGCACAAATACTCGGTTTCCGAAAAGGAATGTTTGGCCATTGTTTGGGATTACAAAAATTTCATCCTTACTTATATGGACGCCAATTTCATGTAGTTACAGGTCACCATTCACTCTGTTGACTCGCTTCATTGAAGGATCCTTCGAGCAGGCTTGGACGCTGGGCGCTACGTATGCAGGAATTTGATATTCACGTCATTTACCGCTCAGGCCGCAAGCATACCGACGCAGATGCTTTTTCTCGTTCGCCCTTTTCTTCAGCCGTTGCACCTGTTTCCTTTGCCGAAGCTACCATCGACAGCATCGATACCGCTGACAGCAGCGACAGCGGGATGGTCACGTACTGAAGTGAATTCTGTCTTTCGTGCAGATACCGTATTGTCACGGGGTCGTGACGTGGCCAAAGACAGAAAACTTCGTGTTGGGATTTAACTGTTTATTTGGGCGAACCTGTGCCCGGTAAAGGGAAAGTCTAATTACACCAGCAGTCTTGCACAGATAGCAGTCTCGGACTGATAGCGGCGAACGCAGCGTCGGTCTTCGATCAACAACTGACAAGCGGTGAAGCGCGTCGGCATTTATACCCTTGCCGTCGAATGTTCTAGCGTTATCGCTGGTGGTGGCGTAGGTTCCAGAACAATCTGTACCGTTCGTACAGTGGGCGTGATCTTATCGAAATGATCTACTACAGTCCGGAACCTTCTCGAAACCTGCAGGCGCGGTTTGCGCCAAGAATCGTGTGGTGTTTCGGAACGATAACAAAAACTTGTGAAATGGAACGTGGCATTGCCCCCCTATGAAAAAAAGGCATCGTCCCGATGCTTTAACTAAAGATGAAGGTACAATAATAATGCAAAAAAGTACAACGAATAAATTACAATACAACAATAATACAAAAAAACACTGTTTCAGTTTGTTAACGTGCATGAAACGGCTTGAGGCGCGCGACATGGACGACTTCAGGTCGCGATCGGCGTCGTTGAGAGTTCGTGATGCCGTCGGGGACAACCTCGTAATCAAGTGGGCCGAGACGTCGAACCACCTTGTATGGTCCGAAGTACCGTCGCAGGAGCTTTTCACTTAGTCCACGTCGGCGTATCGGCGTCCACACCCAAACACGTTCACCGGGCTGGTATTCCACGAAGCGTCGTCGAAGGTTGTAACGGTGGCTGTCGGTCGTCTGTTGATTGTTGATACGAAGACGCGCAAGTTGTCGGGCTTCTTCGGCGCGTTGAAGGTACTCGCTCAACTCGAGGTTTTCTTCGTCGGTGACGTTGGGTAACATGGCATCGAGCGTCGTTGCCGGGCTCCTTCCGTAGACCAATTTGTATGGAGATATCTGCGTCATCTCCTGCACCGCCGTGTTGTATGCGAAGGTCACACACGGAAGAATGGTGTCCCACGTCTTGTGTTCGACATCGAAGTACATTGACAGCATGTCGGCGATCGTCTTGTTAAGCCGCTCGGTGAGGCCGTTGGTCTGTGGGTGGTACGCTGTCGTCCGGCGGTGGTTTGTTTGGCTGTATGCCAAGATCGCTTGAGTTAAGTCGGCAGTGAATGCCGTTCCTCTGTCGGTGATAAGGACCTCCGGGGCGCCGTGACGTAGGAATATATTTTCGACAAAAAACTTAGCTACCTCGGATGCACTGCCTTTTGGCAGGGCTTTTGTCTCGGCGTAGCGGGTGAGGTAGTCGGTAGCAACCACGATCCACTTGTTTCCGAAAGCCGACGTCGGGAACGGCCCCAGTAGGTCCATACCAATCTGCTGGAAAGGTCGGCAAGGTGGATCGATTGGCTGCAGAAGTCCCGCTGGCCTTGTCGGCGGTGTCTTGCGTCGCTGACAGTCCCGGCATGTCCTCACATAACGAGTGACGTCGGTGGTAAGACGTGGCCAGTAGTACCTTTCTTGTATCCTCGCGAGCGTGCGGGAAACACCGAGGTGCCCTGCCGTCGGATCGTCGTGCAGGGCCTGCAGGAGTTCTGGTCGCAGAGCTGAAGGCACCACAAGGAGGTACTTAGCTCGAAGCGGTGAAAAGTTTTTCTTTTGTAGAAGACCGTTTCGTAGAAAGAACGACGCAAGTGCGCGCTTGAATACCTTCGGGACTTCGGTGGTCCTGCCTTCGAGGTATTCTATTAGGGCTTTAAGTTCCGGGTCGGCCCGCTGTCGTTCAGTGAAGTCGTCGGTAGTTATCGTTCCCAAGAAGTAGTCGTCATCCGAGTCGTCGGGTAGCGGTTGGTCGACAGGCGCACGAGAGAGACAGTCAGCGTCGGAGTGTTTTTTGCCGGACTTGTAAACGACAGTAATGTCATATTCTTGAAGTCTCGGGCTCCATCGTGCGAGGCGACCTGAAAGGTCCTTCAAGGTGGCTAGCCAACACAAGGCGTGGTGGTCGCTCACAACTTTGAAGGGCCTGCCGTAGAGGTAGGGGCGAAATTTCGACGTAGCCCAGATGATGGCGAGGCACTCCTTTTCTGTTGTGGAATAATTTGCTTCTGCTTTGGATAGCGATCGGCTGGCGTAACTAATAACCCTTTCAAGTCCGTCAGCCCTCTGCACAAGAACGGCGCCAAGACCTACGCTGCTTGCGTCAGTATGTATTTCTGTCTCGGCGAATTTGTCGAAATGGGCAAGTAACGGAGGCGTCTGGAGGCGATGTTTAAGCTCCTGGAAAGCGTGTTCCTGTGGCGTTTCCCGCTCGAACTCCGAGTCGGCCTTGGTAAGGTTAGTGAGAGGATCGGCGATGCGGGCGAAGTTTTTCACGAACCGCCTATAATAGGCGCACAGGCCCAGAAATCGGCGCACGGCCTTCTTGTCAGTGGGCGGCGGGAAATCGGCGATGGCGGCTGTTTTCCGTGGATCGAGACGAACTCCAGACTTGCTGATGACGTGCCCAAGTAGCAAGAGCTCCTCATACGCAAATCTGCACTTTTCTGGCTTCAGTGTGAGTCCGGACGTCTTTATGGCTTGAAGTACAGCTTCAAGGCGCCGAAGATGCTCGTCGAAACTCGAGGAAAACACGACGACGTCGTCCAAGTACACAAGGCAAGTCTGCCACTTCAATCCTGCCAGTACTGTATCCATAACGCGTTGAAAAGTTGCAGGCGCTGAGCAAAGGCCGAAGGGCATCACCTTAAACTCGAAGAGGCCGTCCGGTGTTATAAACGCCGTCTTCTCTCGGTCTTTTTCGTCGACTTCGATTTGCCAATAGCCAGTCTTGAGGTCCATTGACGAGAAGTACTTGGTGTTATGGAGTCGATCAAGGGCGTCGTCTATTCGTGGGAGAGGATACACGTCCTTTCTTGTGATTTTGTTCAGGCAGCGATAATCGACGCAGAAACGTAGGGCCCCATCCTTTTTCTTCACTAACACCACGGGGGATGCCCACGGACTTTTGGACGGCTGGATAATGTCATCTCGCAGCATTTCATCAACTTGTCTCTTTGCGGCCTCGCATTCTTGCGTAGAAACCGCATACGGACTCTGACAGAGTGTCCTGTATTTTCCTCAGTTATGATGCGATGTTTCGTGATTGGGGTCTGCCGAATTTTTGATGACGACGAAAAACAAACTTCGTATTGCAGGAGCAGGGCCTTGAGCTGTTCTTGCTTATCGTTCGGAAGTCTGCGATTGACGTCGAAAGCTATGGGAGGGGCTTGGTTCCTGTGAGCAGGTTCCGCAGAATCGGCGAGGGCGAAAGCACTGGTGGCTTCGACAATTTCTTCGATGTATGCGACCGTTGTTCCTTTGTTCACATGTTTGTACTCATTGCTGAAATTCGTGAGTATAACCGTTGCTTTGCCTCCCCGCAGCTCTGCAATTCCTCTTGCGACGCAAATATTTCGAGTGACCGACAGATGCTGACTGCCTTCAACGACGCCTTTCAAGTCAGGTGATTTAGGAGCGCCGACTGAAATAATGACGCTTGAGCGAGGCGGAATGGTGATTTGTTCTTCCAGCACATTCAAGGCATGGGGTCCTGACGGCGTGCGCGGCGGTAGTGCTTCTTCTGTGGATAATGTTATCGACCTTGTTTTTAGGTTGATGACAGCACCATGGAGGCATAAGAAGTCCATGTCAAGGATGACATCTCTCGAGCAACGCTGTAGGACTACGAAGTCTGTAGGATAAATACGGCCGTTAATGGTGACTCTCGCTGTGCAGATTCCTGATGGCGTTACGAGATGACCTCCGGCTGTGCGGATTTCAGGGCCTTTCCAAGCTGTCCTAACTTTCTTTAACTTCGCGGCGAACGACCCACTGATGACAGAATAGTCGGCTCCAGTATCGACGAGAGCAGTCACACTGTGGCCGTCCATAAGAACGTCGAGGTCGCTAGTTCGCCGTCTCGCATTACAGTTAGGGCGTGGCGTCGGGTCACGGCTGCGTCGGCTTGTTCCGCTGCTTCCATGTTGCGTCGTCCGGCCACCTTCGGTAAGTGAGCTTTTGCCTTCAGGGCTTTTCCTGGTTGGGGTTGTGTTCAAAAAGCTCCGTCGCGTCGGCGTCGTCGTCGGAGGATCTTCGGTAGTTCGTCGCACAGCAACCGCATCTCCATCGGTTGCTGCCCTTAGTTTCCCGGATACGGGCTAGGATACCGGCCCCGCGTTGGGCCAGAGTACTGCCGGGGGTGCGGTGACATGCGGCGGCTGGGCGACGGCGAACGGGAAGGACTTCGTGGTGTCCATTGAGTTCCTGCCAGGTAGTCGGCGATGTCACGTGGCCGATCTCCTGGCTGCGGACGCGGTGCATTGACGGCGAAGCCACGCAGTCCCATCTGTCGGTACTGGCAACGGCGGTATGTGTGCCCGGCCTCGCCGCAGTGGTAGCAGAGCGGGCGGTTGTCAGGTGCACGCCAAACGTCCGTTTTTCTCGGTGCACTGCGCTGGCCCGCTGGGAAACGGTAGAACGTCGGTTGGGGTGGTGGCGGCGGTGGCGTCTGGCGACGGAAGTGTGACGGGGCGGCGTTTTGGCGTGGACGGGGAGGAGCGTTGTGGCACACTGCAGCGGCGTAGCTCATAGTTTCTGGCTCGGGTGGCGGTGTTTCGGGAATTCGAAGCGATTGCCGGACTTCTTCTCGCACAATGTCGGCGATCGAATCCACTTGAGGCTGCGCCGAAGGCAACAGCTTGCGCAGCTCTTCCCGCACGATCGCTCGGATCGTTTCACGCAGGTCGTCGGAGTCACTGGCTTGAGCAGCAGCGCATTCTGGAGTCAGGCGACGATTATACTGTCTGGTGCGCATGTCCAGCGTTTTTTCGATGGTGGTCGCCTCGGATACAAATTCTTGGACGGTGTTCGGTGGATTCCTCATTAGTCCCGCGAAGAGCTCCTGTTTGACCCCTCGCATGAGGAAACGAACTTTCTTTTCCTCAGGCATGTCTGGGTCAGCGTGACGGAATAGGCGGGTCATCTCCTCTGTGAAAATTCCAACCTTTTCGTTTGGTACCTGAACCCGGGTCTCGAGTAGAGCAGCGGCCCTCTCTTTGCGAGCGACGCTTGCGAACGTTTGAAGAAATGCGCCGCAGAAGACATCCCACGTTCGGAGCGTGGACTCCCGATTCTCTAGCCAGGTCCTTGCGGTGTCTTCCAGGTAGAAGTACACACGACGGAGCTTTTCTTCGTTGTCCCAGTGGTTGATGGCGGCCACACGGTCGTATGTTTCTAGCCAGGTTTCCGGGTCTTCAAACGATGAGCCATGGAACGTTGGTGGTTCCCTGGGTTGATGAATGACGATCGCGGGCTGGGACGCTCCGGTTGTCATTGTCGCTGCAGTCGAGGTCATGGTCTTGGTCTTCCGCGCCTTGTCTTGTAGCAGGCCGTACTCCGGTGGGAGACCTTGCTGTCGGCGGCTCGTTCGCTGCTCTTGGTTGGCGTCGGTGTCTTCTCCGCGAAGCGGGCTGGGTTCACGGCTTGACGGGGGCGTCCGGTACATGAACGAAGCAGCACCTCCACCAGATGTCACGGGGTCGTGACGTGGCCAAAGACAGAAAACTTCGTGTTGGGATTTAACTGTTTATTTGGGCGAACCTGTGCCCGGTAAAGGGAAAGTCTAATTACAGCAGCAGTCTTGCACAGAGCGCAGTCTCGGACTGATAGCGGCGAACGCAGCGTCGGCCTTCGATCAACAACTGACAAGCGGTGAAGCGCGTCGGCATTTATACCCTTGCCGTCGAATGTTCTAGCGTTATCGCTGGCGGTGGCGTAGGTTCCAGAACAATCTGTACCGTTCGCACAGTGGGCATGATCTTATCGAAATGATCTACTACAGTCCGGAACCTTCTCGAAACCTGCAGGCGCGGTTTGCGCCGAGAATCGTGTGGTGTTTCGGAACGATAACAAAAACTTGTGAAATGGAACGTGGCAGTATCGTGCCCTTCCAGCGCGATTACCGGCACGTGTAGGGCATTCTGCCGCCGTGAAGAGGAGCTACCATAGGCCTTGACTGATCAAATTCATCAATTGTGGCGATCTGTCAACCCGTTGAGGGCAGCCTGACGACACCGGAAGGAGCTTCCTGCGGCCCTACTGTGTGACGCTCCTGCTCTGAATTGCCACTTATAAAGCTACCGTCCCCACCAAGGCTCCATTGCAGTAGCGACAGCGGGATGGTCACGTACTGAAGTGAATTCTGTCTTTCGTGCAGCTTAGTAGTTAAGTATTCTAAGGTAACCCTTCTGTTCAATTCGCTGTTGCTGCTGCTACCGAAGTACTGTAGTTTTTTTCTTTTGCAATTTATGGTGTGACTGAAACTTGTTAAGCAATGCCAACGTGTGCCGAACTTGCGAAGCGCATAGATGCAATTGAAGCGACCTTTAACAATGAGACTGACCGTCTGGCTCATGATGTCTTCGGTAAAGTCTTGTTGAGAATGCAATCTTCAGGAATTGATGTTAAGGAGCTCAAAAGCGAAATTGACGATTTAAAACAGAGCATGGAAATCCTGAATGGCGTTGTTGAGACACTGCGCTCAGAAAAAGAGGTACTCGCTGCCGATAATAAAAGACTGTTGAACGAAAACAACTTGCTTTCAAAAAAGGTTCAAGAACTTGAACAGTACTCCAGAATCAACAATGTAGAAATCAAGGGCATTCCCTGCACGCAAGGGGAAGACTGTGTAGCGATTTTGCAAAAAGTTGGCGATACTGTAGGTTGCCCCCTTGTGCCCTCTGACCTTGACATTGTGCACCGTGTCCCGACGAAGATCAAGGAAAAAAAGAATGTTGTTGCTAGGTTTTGCTCGCGTTCGAAGAAGAATGAATTCATTTCTAAGGCACGTAAAGCTAAGTTGTGTCTTGGGGATCTTGGTATCTTTTCTGCAATCAACAGCCCTGTGTACGTAAATGATCACCTAACGTCATCAAATAAGTCATTATTCACCAAGGCTCTAACTCTAAAGAAAGCCAATAACTGGAAATTCTTATGGACAGAGAATTGTGCATTTAAGGCAAGGAAAACTACCGACAGTCAGGTTTACCGCATTGCTAAGGAATCTGATCTCTCTTTTATAATCTAGATATCCCTGTTTTTTTTTACGCATACGCTGTTGTTGTTTTTCTCACCATCGGTGTATCTGATTCACCATGTCAGTTTACCTAAACACTTCGGAGGTGGATCATTTTCTTTTTAACAGCTCATGTTCGCTTATTCATTTCAATGCTCGTAGTATGCGGAAACATTACGACGACATTCAAAATCTTCTCTCTACAATCACAAAGCCCTTTCCTATCATTTGTATCACCGAAACTTGGCTTTCAGACGCTGATAAAAATCTTTTCGGCTTCCCAAACTACTCATCTGAATACGCACACAGACCATCAAGCAATCATGATGGAGCAGCCATCTATGTATTATCAAACCTGGCGTTCACACGACGGCATGACCTTGCACTAAATTTACCTAACTGTGAAGCTGTATGGGTAGAATTTGATCATTTGTTGCTTAACATTGACAACAAAAATTTTATTTTGGGTTGTATTTATCGTTCACCCTCTACCTCCATTACCGATTTTTGCAACGCTTTAGACATTGTGCTTGAATCAATATCGTCAGAAAATAAAAATGTAGTTATCGTTGGTGACATGAATATCAACCTGCTTGATACCGCGTCCGCTAACTTCACGACATATTCTAGCTGCTATCACAGTTATGGTTTTGAATGCCTAATTACTCAAGCTACACGTCTTTCTCGTGACGGCGGATGCTCACTAATTGAAGCAGGTATTCTTACCAGTGATATCACCGACCATTATCCCATTATTCTTAAAACTATTTCAACTCCTATTTGTCGTTCCGCATGCTTTCATAAACTTGTTTTGGATAAGGAAGCACTTATCGAGAACATTACGAAATCAGACTGGCTTGCTGTAAGGGAAACCAACGACCCTCAAGCAGCATTCTCGCGCTTTTTTTCTTTACTTTTACATTACTTCCATTCCCATTCGCATAGGAAAAAATGCAAGAAGACCATTGCGTCACCTCAAAACCCATGGCTAACTGATAAATTACTTAAAGCAATGCGCAGACACGAGAATCTTTACAAAAAAACCAAGAAACAGCCTTTCAATGTTAAGCTAAGAGCAAGGTACAAGAAATACTGTAACAATCTCTGTGCGTACTTAAAAAGAGCAAAAAGAAAATACCTCGAACAGAAAATATTGGAATGTGGAAGTAACTCCGATAAAAATGGAAATTAGTAAATTCCTTTCTAAATAGCAACGGCGACCGAGGAAGCATTACTTCAATAATTCATAACGGCATTGTGCACTCAAATCCACGTGACATTGCTGATACATTCAGTGACTTCTTTTTTCGAACAATCTGCCATCGGACCAAGTTTTAGAATACGAAATCACTCGCTTACCCCAGTCCTTCTATTTGTTCCCCACTTCTGCCGATGAAGTAACCGCGGTAATTCGGAATCTAAAAACCACTAGCGCTGGTCTAGACGACATCAGTCCATCACACATAAAGCTGATTGCTCTATCTATATCTGACATTCTTGCACATGTCATTAATCTAATATTTAAAAAGGGGACTTTTCCTCGCGAACTTAAGCGTGCCTGAGTTACCCCAGTATTTAAAAAAGGAGACCGATCATTGGTAACGAACTACCGGCCTATATGTGTGCTCCCGTTCCTCAGCAAAGTAATTGAGAAATTATTTGAAAAGCGCCTAACTAATTACCTTCGAAAGTTTAGCATTCTTACTGATTTTCAGTTTGGTTTTCGAACAGGATATTCTACTGATCTCGCTTTATTATATCTTACTGAATTTCTAAAGCAGGCGATTGACGATGGCAGTTTAGCTGGATCTGTTTTTGTTGACCTAACAAAAGCCTTTGATACTATTAACCATCAGATATTCTTCATAAAACTGGAAGCAATGGGAATATGTGGCCCTGCTCTGTTATTTATTCGCAGCTATCTCCTTAATCGAAACCAAACGGTCAGTATTTCCGGTACCTACTCCAAACAAACAACAACGAACATAGGAGTACCACAAGGGTCCATTCTGGGCCCACTTTAGTTTTTAATCTATATCAATGATCTACCTAATTTTATCATACACTGTAAATATTTGCTCTACGCTGATGATACGGCGATTTTTAGTTCCGATAATAGCATAGACTGTTTAATAAATAAGCTGAGCACAGATCTTTGCAATATACTACACTGGTGTAAGCTAAACAAATTACAGTTCAATCCTCAAAAACCCAATTCATTCTCTTTTCATCACATCAGCGATCGCTAGTAACGGATCCCTCAATTAGTATCCCCAATCATTCGATCCACGCTAGTAATGATTGTGTTTACTTGGGCGTCAAACTAGATAGAAACTTAAAATTCCACTCTCATATTTCATTCCACTCTCATATGTCAAGAAAAAGCTGTCTTATGGTATACGCATCCTCATTCGGTCTCGCCCTTTTTTTCACGTTCCATTCTCTTGTCACTATACTACGCATTTATTCATTCTCACATCAACTACTGTATAACTACCTGGGGCACTACCTACAACACTCACCTCGCACCGTTACAGACTGTTCAAAACAAAGCAATTAAAATAGTCACTTCTAGTTCACATTACACCGATTCAAAACAACTATTCTACAGCTACAACATCCTTACAGTGCGCGATATGGTTAAGTATAATCTAGTCATATGTTTATCCAAGCATATCAATGAGCTATTTCCTATTTCCATCATCCCATCCTCCTCACTTCTCAATACCAACAACACTAGATTTGCTTACCACACAAACTTCATCTTACCGAAAGCCCGGACTAACTATGGCAAACAAACCGCTCATTTTAGCTCACTTTCCATATGGAATTCACTTCCATCCATCTTAAAAGTAATGAATCCACACTCGTTTGTGAAAGAATTAAAAAAGCTCTTTGTCAACCAATACAACACGTAGCACTTCATTCTCATAGCCCCTAAAGCATGCTCTCACACATGTATGTATGTGTGTATATATGTAAGGCAGAGCACAAATACTCGGTTTCCGAAAAAAATGTTTGGCCATTGCTTGGGCATTACCGAAATTTCGTCCTTACTTATATGGACGCCCATTTGATGTAGTTACAGATCACCATTCACTCTGTTGACTCGCTTCATTGAAGGATCTTTCGAGCCGGCTTGGACGCTGGGCGCTACGTATGCAGGAATTTGATATTCACGTCATTTACCGCTCAGGCCGCAAGCATACCGACGCAGATGCTCTTTCTCGTTTGCCCTTTTCTTAAGCCGTTGCACCTGTTTCCTTTGCCGAAGCTACCATCGACAGCATCGATACCGCTGACATGCCTTCGGAACAACGCAAGGAACCTTGGATAGCCTCACTCACCCACGTTCTCTCCTCGTCTTCGGTAACACCACGCCAGCGTCTACCTCGTGCACTACGTCGGCAAATTCCCCATTATGCAATACGGGATGCCATGTTGTACCATCGCAACTATCAGCCGGATGGTAGGAAATGGCTTCTCGTTATACCTCGCCATTTGCGCCCCAACATGAGCGCGTGCTTCCACGCAGACCCTCAAAACGCGCACACTGGCGTTTTGAAAACATACGACCGGCTTCGTCAGCGATTTTTCTGGCGTGGAATGTACTCTTATGTTCGCAAGTACATACGCTCCTGCACTGAGTGTACGGAAAACAACTTGTCATGCCTCTGGCGAATTACAACCATTGCCATGTCCAGCTCGGCCATTTGATAAAATCGGCATCGACCTCTACGGCCCACTACCTTGTACTTCTGCTGGAAACCTGTGGATTATTGTGGCCATCGACCACCTAACCCGTTACGCTGAAACCGTCACTTTGCGAGCCGCTGCTGCTCGTGATGTCACCTTGTTCATCTTGCGTAGCTTTGTCCTTCGCCATGGCGCGCCACGTGAGCTGCTTAGCGGCCGTGGGCGTGCGTTTCAATCACAATTCGTCCAGGAGCTTCTCAGTGAGTGCAATACTATTCATCGCACCATTACAAGCTATCACCCACAGACAAACGGTTTGACGGAGCGCTAAAACCGCACGCTCAGTGATATTTCTCTATGTACATATCCGCCGACCATTCTAATTGAAAATTGGTGCTCCCTTTCGTGACGTGTGCGTATAATACGGCCACGCAAGCAACTACTGGGTTTTCACCTTTTTTTCTACTGTGCTGACGTGAGCCCTCTTCTACGCTTAACACGATATTTACTTACCGTCCAGATGCTTCAGAATACCGCCCAGCTTCCAAAATTGTTCAGTGCGCCGAAAAGTGCCGGCAATCCACGCGTTCGTTTATGTCCGTCGCACAAGGTCTCCTACAAGAACAACTGGACCAAGACAAGCCTGCTCACAGCTTCCCCGTAGGCTCATTTGTATGGCTTTCGGTTCTATTCTAGTCCTCTGGCCTCTCCCGAACGTTTGTACACAAGTACAATGGTCCGTACCGCATTGTTCAATGCACGTCACCGGTCAACTACGTCATCGAACCAGTGACACCTGTTGATGACAAACGATGCCGTGGTCGTGAGACAGTCCACATCAGCCGCTTAAAACTTTACTATGATCCCCTTGTGCTTGCTTCGCTGTGAGTCGCCAGGATGGCTCCTCTTCACCACCGAAGAAAATGTAGGGGGGAAGAGGGAGAGAGACAGTATCTAGTCGGAGCACCTGGAAGACGACTACGACGAAGAGCCGAGCTCGAGACACTGATTGACGCCCCTTGAACCAGGCAGTTGGTTTTTGTCAATAAACCCTCTTATATTAGATATATATATATATATGTATATATATATATATATATTATATATACACTGTAGCAGCCGTTAGTGGGGGCGCACGCCCCCCCTCCTTGTTTCTAATCTGTGGAGGCGACAGCCCCCACTGCCCCCTCCCGGTTCCGCAGCCCCTGTCATCACCCTAGTATTCACTGCTGCACGCAGTGGTCAAATAAGCTTTTTTCTAACAAGACAAACATAGCCCCGACGTGTGTCTTTCTCATAGTTGACACGTATGCTCATGTGTCTACCAAAAATATCTCAAATATGCACTTTTTAATGAAACACAATGTGTGGCACGATTCTTCATAACACAACGCCGTAACATTTTGATACTCTGTCTTTTTGCAAACCTTCTCATATTTAATTTAGAGTAACACTTTATGTGCCCATTTATCGTTCTCAAATGTTGGTTTAATTTCTGTTTTTTTCACCTATTCGCAGAACCTTGGTAAAAGCCACGTGCCCGTTTTTTCACAGCCTCTGAAATGTCACAGTTTTACCAGGTGACACGCATCATTAGACCAAGCATTAGAGCGACCAACAGTGGGATCAAATGATAAGGATAACGCTGCTCCAGTCAACGCTGCTCCACGCTCGCCGTTCACTTGCTCTCGGGGTGTGGCCAAGAGTTAGGTAGCTGTTGTTGGTTAATAGATGTAACATCGTTTCTTATACTGCAGTCGTTGTTTCATAACTGTTTTTTGTGCAGTTCAGACAAGACAAGATGACGTTTTCTTCGCCAGGGCCAGGAATTTTTTTATGGTCTGCTTCTAGGGATCCGAAGGAGGTGCCAGTGGAATTTTTCTTGCGCAATGGAATATAATCGGTTCCAGTGGCTCTAGCCCCGACCAATAACAGCATCATTCAGATGAAAAACCCGGAAATCATTCAGGCGAAATTAAGATCAGTGACGGCCCATTTCGAGTCCATAATGGAGGTCCACCAGGTCGGCAGAGGAGGCATACTGTGCTTTTCACCAGACCAGTCCTGTCTACTGAAGTGCTCGATGTTTGACTACCAGCCGATGAGCGCATTCGTACCTTCACATTTGCGTGGCGTTGATGCCAACATACCGCCCTTCGAAGTACTAGAGCTGTTTTCGCAAGCAGGTGCTATTTCAGTCTATTGGTGTGGATGGGTGATAAGAACAAAATACCAACTGAGTCTGTAATTGTGACCTTGGCGGGATCAGTCCGACCATCAAAAATTAAGGCCTGGCCTTTAAGTTACAGAGTAGAACCACTCTCTCCTCGTCCGCTCCAATGCATAAAGTGTTGGCGTTATGGTCAAAGAATGAAAGGTTGCAGGTCAGCGGTCAGGTGTAAGGTATGCGGGGAAGGTCACAATTCTAGCGACTGTCAGAGTAATAAAGAAAAGTGTTGCCTATGTAACGAACTCATGCTGCCGATAGCTCTAGTTGTTTGGCAAAGGTACGTGAACTGCAAACTTTAGAGATAGTAGAACGAAGACGGTGTTCACGTAAGGGAGCAGCACTTCAAATACAAGCACGAACACAAGGCTACGCCGGTGGTACAGCTCGCAATATGCCAACAATGGAAGCTCTCTCTGTCCCTATTGCGGAAGCAAGTGAGAAGACAGTGGAGAAGGCAATGAAGGGCATCGCTGAGAATCTTTGTGAGTCCTTGGCCCAGATTCTATCGAACAAGATGGCTCAATTGTTGGTACAGTGGAAAAGAATCTCAGTGCACCACCTAACATTATAGACTTCTCGATATTTGCAAAGAAGTATGGCTCTGATACGCCACAGCAGGCTACGGAAGCCCTTCACATTCGTTAGTCTCCTGAGAGTTCAAAGGAGTATGGCTCCGATACGCCACAGAAACCTACGGTAGCTGCAGATTCAGTAGAGGAAGGTAGCGTGTCTCAATGCGAGCTTGGCCTCGCCGTGGTGGTCTAGTGGCTAAGGTACTCGGCTGATGACCCGCAGGTCGCGGGATCAAATCCCGGCTGCCATGGCAGCATTTCCGATGGAGGCTGAAGTGTTGTAGGCCCGTGTGCTCAGATTTGGGTGCACGTTAAAGAACCCCAGGTGGTCAACATTTCCGGAGCCCTCCACTACGGCGTCTCTCATAATCATATGGTAGTTTTGGGACGTTGAACTCCACATATCAATCACTCAATCACTCAATCAGTGCGAGCTTACCAGGAAAGTGGAGGACTCAGATGAAATGGAGACGGCTCCGCGATTGCTGAAGCACTCTAGATACCCTTTGTACAAAAAAGGCATCGCACCTGTCAATTCAAAAACCAAATAGTACCAGAAGAACACCCTGTCTGAAGCTGATTATATTAAAGAAAATATTCTAAAGAAGGCAATCACTGAGGCTATTTGAAAGCAACAATAGGGACACTTAAAATCCTTCATTGAAAACGCCGATCGATTCATTCTGCAGCAACTGATTTAATATATTTGGCATCAAAATTTTCTCCAGATATTATTGTACTACAAGAAACTTGGCTTTCAATGCATCAGTCTTTTCAATTAAATAGATTCAGATTTTTCCGTCTAGACCGTTCATAGAAAGGTGGAGGTTTGGCATTTTTTATTAACAATATATTAAGTTACAAGGCAAAAATTGCGTATAACCTCATGTCACCCGACAGTGAAATTCTCGACTTGGAAAGAAGCTTACCAGGCTGCATGCCTTTTTTGGCTGTAAATGCATACTTTCCTAAAGGTGTAATACATACTCGATGTTTAGACGCTGCATTGACTTTTCGCTATCAAAATAAAATTCTGATTGGCGATTCAATTCTCATCATACGTGCTGGGGTTTCCGAACTGATCGATGCGCTAAGAGATTGTGGGAGTAGACAGCGGATAATAACTTGTGTTGCCTGAATTCAAGAACACCTACTCACATTAGTGATAAGTCTCGTTCAGCCTTAGATTTAACATTTGTGAGTTCATCACTCACTAGTTTGTCGTGGAGTGCGTGTGATTGTGCAACCAACAGCGATCGTTTGCCAATATTATTCGAGATTGCTTGCCAGGTAATAATGTCAGGCTCTCTGACTCGGGAATTTATTAATTACACCAAATTTGGCAAAGATTTAGAATCTGCTTTGACAACTCGTTCTGAAGAGCAAGAAGAAACGAAAGCCATCAGACTAAGTCCACTGATCAAAAGAACATATAAAAAGGCAGAATTTCCCGTGAAATGCACAAATAGCATGACCCATAGTCGGTGGTATAACTCGGACTGCGCCCGGTATCTCCGACGAAGAAAGGCAGCTTGGAAAAAACCTATGTATTACCAGTGCTCCCACAACTGGTCTGATTACAATAATACGCTGCAAGTTTTGAACCCTCAGTCTCTTTAGCTATGCAACAATATAATAGAAAACATTATGATCACCTTTCAAAACCTAATAACAAAAAGGCGCTGTTCAGGTTCATGAGATCACGTAAAATGTTGCCATCTCCAAATAATATAGGATTTGAGATTATGTCCTCGGAAGAAACAAGGAAATCCTTAGAAATCATAGCTAAAGGCCTGTAGTGTATATTTACATCAACTAAGCCTTACGATCTACAAAAACCAGCGTTAGCGATTGAAGTTACTGAAGTTACAGAAGAAGAGTTAGCGCGAGTGATACAAGATTTGCCCTCGTCAGCTCCTGGTCCGGATGGAATCACAGCTGCTATGATAAAAATATTATTCAAATTATCACCATGTGAACTACTAAACACTGTAAATGATTCGTTAAAATGTGCCTGGATTCCGTATGAGTGGAGATTAGTTATATAACCGGTACAAAAAAGACACGGATTCGGATATGTCATAGAAAATATTCGACCCATTTCTCTTACATCTAATATGGTGAAGCTCATTGAAAGAGTGCTTCATAAAAGAATTATCGTATGGATGGAGGAAAATTTGATATTAAACCCAAATCAAATTGGCTTCAGAACCCAGTGTTAAATCTGGTGTCCACATGCAGATTTAGAAAGCCGCATTTAGCTTGCTCGCAAAAGAAGACAACATGCGGCACTAGTGACATTGGATATAGCTAAGGCATATGAGAGTGTAGAACATTAAGTTTTATTAGACATATTACAAAGCCACAATCTCCAAATTATATAATGGCGTGGGTGAGGGAATTTATGAGAGGAAAAGAGTTCTATTGTTTTAAGGATGGGTGCGCATCATCAAAGTGCAAACGAATTCGCGGTGTCCCCCAAGGCGCTGTATTATCGCCAGTTTTATTTAACATCTTAATGAGCACTTTCCCGCATTGCCAGGACGTGAAGGTGTTTGTATATACTGATGCTATTGCATTTTTCACGGCACATAGTGACATATATTCTTTACATCCAAATCTACAGAAATATGTGAATATGCTCTAGAGATGGCTAGATGCAGTCTGTATGATCTTAAGTGTAAATAAGATTGCAGTATTGATATTCCTGTTATCAGAAACCATCTCAATTTTAATATGTTATAAACAATAGCCCATTCCGCAGGTAGAATCTCTTAAATATTCCGTAGTAATTTATAAAGTCAACCTAAACTGGACTACCTACATAGAAAACATGACATCTAAAGCACAACGCGCTTTAGGAATTCTTCGTAGACTGAGCAGCTGTCGATATGGTCTACGCAGAAGCACAATGGTGATGATATATAAAATGTATATGCGACCAATGCTAGAATTTGGGTGCGTATTGTTCTCAGGTGGCCCTGCTTACAAAATAAAGTCTCTGCTTATGCTTGAACGAGAAGCCTTGAGATTGTGTCTAGGACTTCCTAGGTTTGTAACAAACTGTTTTGTATCAGGAAGCACAATTACCTACATTGCCTTGCCGTTTTCGTATCTTAGCAGTTGAGACATTTCTGAAATTTTCTAGCTATGTGCCAAGACGATCTGAATATGCTTTTATTGTATAAAAGCCTCCGAACACTGAAATTGGACGAACTCTCAAGTGCCTTCTAGTGGGTCTACCCAAAAAGGACGCCGCCCGCGCTGAGTCCGTGCTTGGCCGTGACTCTCGCTATTGTGTATGCTCGCTGGTTGCCGGCTAATAAACGCCTTAACAAATTGGTGGAGAGTGCTGAAAATATCTTCGATGCTTTTGGAGCTACGACACCTACCCTACCATCTACCATGTCCCACGACGCCTCTCAGCAAACGCCTCTTCCCATGCCACCCCTTGTCCCTGTGCCCGCAGAGTCCGCGATCTACCCATCCTCACTGGCGCTGATGGCACTGACGTGGAGAACTGGCTCACCATTTACGTGTGCGTGAGCATCCCCAACAAATGCGACTATAGGATGGCAAACTGACCAACATGGTGTTGTATCTTGCGGGTGTTACCAGTTTGTGGTACAAGCACCATGCGTTCGACTTTGCAACCTCCTCCGATTTTAGGACCGCTGTTATCAACGTTTTCGGTCGCCCTGCTGTTCGCAAGCAGCAAGCCGAGTAGCGCTCACGTGAACACGCTAAGGAGGCTGGTGAGTCATTCACCAGCTATACTGAAGATTTCCTGGACTTATGCAACAAATCCAATCACACCATGTCCGAGTCTGACAAGATCCGAAACATTATAAAAGGCATTGGCGATGATGCCTTCACGATGCTGCTCGCCAAAACTTCCGGCACAGTGGCTGAGGTCTTCGCACTGTGCCAGAACTTCGAGGAGCTCCGCCGGCAGCGTTCGATGACCCGTCGCTCCCCACCATGAGCTGCAACGCTTACTGGCTTGGACGCCAGTTGTGACCAAGTGGCGTTGATGGCAAATCTAAAGTCCTTCATCCGTAAGGAAATCGCGCGTTAGTTCTTTCTCCTGCCCTTTGCCCACCAACCGGCTGTCCAACAATCGGCTACTACCCTTGTCCCTCCCATCCTTCGAGCGATTGAGCAGGAAATAGCGGAGGTAATGTCTGCGTGCCACCCCCAACAGCGTCCGGCTCCTGCACCCCTGAGTTACTCCCAAGTGGTCGCCAGGCCACCTCAAGTCGTTCCAGCACCCGCCCCTCTAACCTACAATGAAGCTGCCGCTCGACCTCCGTCCTTTGCAGCGGGTATGCCCGCTACGTATGTTGACGTAACTCCTAAGGCTCAGCTTCAGCCGACCACGCAGCCACCGTTCCATCCATCGGCTTTTACCCCGGTGAATAGAACTACCCCGGTGAACAGATAGCGAACACCCGACAACCGAACCATCTGCTTTGCCTGCGGTTACGCCGGTCACGTAGCCCGTTATTGCCTTCGCGTACAGCCGGCTCCAATTTTTTCGCCTGTTGCTGGCCAGCTCAGCCGTTCCTATCAAGAAGAACCGCCGTCTATGCCACCACCGTCTCGCCCAGGTCCATGCCGTTGAAGGTCGTCATATCCACGACGTCCTACCCTGTCCCCCATGCGAACAAGTTTAGCTGCTCGTGAGCGGGAAAACGTCGCAGCCCTTGCCTCAGGGACTGCGACGCTATAGCAATCTGAAAGCCCTCAGAGCCGCTCATCTAATGTCATTGACGTGCTTGTGGACGGTCTTCATGCATATGCTCTTATTGAAACTTGAGCTGACATACCAGTTATGGACGAAAACCTTTGCCGCATGCTTCGAAAAGTGACGACGCCAATTTCTGGGTTGTCCCTTCGTACTGCTGGTTCGCATCGTATCCATCCTACACCAGGGTGCACAGCTCGCGTTGTAGTTCAGGACGTTCTGTTTGTCACCCAATTTATCATCATTCCTGCATGCTCTCTTGAGGTCATCCTGGGATGAGATTTTTACTCCTGCAATGGAGCCGTCATCCATTGTGCTGCCGCTGAAATAGAAGTCTCACCCTTCTCGCACTTGACGCCAGAAGACAGTCCCTCGAAACTGAGCAAGGTTCTCGTAAAAGACGGTACCATAGTGCCGTTAAGCTCGACTATGGGTGTATCGGTCTACTGCGCTGGTCTCTCCGACACAATTGCACTCGTTTCGCCATCCGGCGGTGCTTGCAGAAGGAAAGGGTTGCTAGTGCTTTTCGTGACTGTGAAAAGCACCTGGGTCAACGCCGTCATTTTCGCTACCAACCCATCCCCGTACACTTTTACCTTGGTTCGAGGGCAATGTCTCGGCAGAGTGGAACCACTTGATAACGCACAAATCCTGGACGTAACAGATTACTATCGTTATCTGAATTCGCGTACCATCTGTGCTGTTTCCACTTGTTATCCATCATCTCCTGATGTATTTGGCCTCAGCATTGATGACAACCTTACGTCGGTACAGCGTTCCCAGCGTGTGGACCTGTTGCAAGAATATCGTTCTCCTTTCGATGTCGGGCGAAGTTTTCTCGTTCGCACGTCCACTTTTACCCATCGTATCTACACTGGGACCTTTCCACTATTACGCCAACATCCTTACCCTGTGTCGAATGCTGATCGTCGGGAAATTAACGAGAAGGTTGGCGATATGCTCCGACGCGACGTTATTCGGCCCTCGCACAGTCCATGGGCGTCTGCTGTTGTTATTGTGGCGAAAAAAGATGATTCTGTGCGGCTCTGTGTGGACTACAGACGACCCAATAAGATCACTCACAAGAACGTTTACACACTGCCCCGCATCGATGACGCAATTTACAGCCTTCACGGAGCCAATCCTTTTTTCTTTTCTCGATCTGGGCTCTGGGTACTGGCAAGTACCTATGGCTGATGACGCTCGACTGAAGACCCCGTTCATCACACCCGACGGCTTGTACGAATTCAACCTCATGCCGTTTGGACTATGTAATGCACCTGTGACCTTTGAGCGCATGATGGACACTGTTCTACGCAACTTAAAATGGCACACGTGCTTGTGTTACCTCGATGATGTTGTTGTCTTCGCTCCAGATTTCTTCGCGCATCTCCAACGTCTGAAAGAAGTTTTAGCACGTGTGAGAAATGCCGGCTTGCAACTAAATCTGAAGGTGTGCCGCTTTGCAGCACGGCAACTCAACATCTCAGGGTGCGTCGTGTCCAAGGATGGCATTCTTCCTAAGCTAGCCAAGCTTCGGGCCGTGGCCGAATCCCCCAAACCTGCGTCCGTCAAAGAACTGCATAGTTTCGTGGGCCTGTGCTCAGACTTTTGATGCTTCATACAAAACTTTGCCATGATCATATCACCGCTGACGAAGCTTCTTGGAAGTAACGGACCCCTCAATTCGTGGTCGTCCGAGTGCGACGACGCGTTCGCGAAGCTCCGCCATTTGTTGACGTCTCCTCCCACTTTACGCCACTACGACCCTACGGCCCCAACAGAGGTGTACACGGACGCCAGTGGTGTAGGCCTCGGCGCGTTTCTGGCGCAGCGCGAACCCGGATTCCCTGAATATGAAGTAGCATATGCAAGCCGTATGGTCACAAGAGCCGATACAAACTACACCGTCACGGAGAAAGAGTGTCTGGTGATCGTCTGGGCCCTTACAAAGTTTCGACCTTATTTTTGTGGTCGCTCATTCGATGTCGTCACCGACGATCATGTGCTCTGCTGGCTTTCATCATTGAAGGATACCTCAGGCCATCTCGCCCGTTTGGCTCTTAGCTTACAAGACTATGACATCAGCGTGATGTATCGTAATGGATGCCAGCATGCTGACGCCGACGCCCTCTCGTGCTCCCCTCTGCCTGAAGATGACGTGCTTTGCTCAGTATCCTCGGTTGCTGTTTCTGCCATTGACGTTGACATCATCGCTACCGAGCAGTGAAAGGATGATTGGATCACCCCGCTGATCAACCTGCTCTCTGATCCGTCCGCAACGCTATCCACGCGTGCCTTGCGTCATCGAGCTCACCATTTCGCCATTCGTGACGACCTCCTACACCGACGCAATTACGACGCCGATGGCCAGCAGTGGCTACTCGTGATACCCCGCAGTCTGTGGCTGGAGATCTGTGAATGCTTCCATTCTGATTCACAATGCGTACACTCTGGGGTATTCAAAACCTACCATCGCGTTCAACAACGCTACTTCTCGCGCGGAATGTACTGCTACGTGCAGCAGTTCATTCACTTCTGCCTCACTTGCCAATGTCGCAAACCGTCAGCACACATGTCGCCAGCCTGTCTGCAACCGTTACCTTGGCCTGAGCGTCCGTTTGGGCGCATAGGTATTGATTCGTATGAACCACTTCCTCTGACGTCAGCTGGTAACCGCTGGGTCATCGTCGCCGTAGATCACTTAACGCGATACGCCGAAACCTCCGCTCTCCGTGCCACTACTACGCGTGTTGTTGCGTCCTTCCGACTGCATCGATTCATACTGGTCCATGGTCCGCGCCAGGAGCTTCTCAGTGATCGAGGCCATGTCTTCTTGTCAGAAGTCGTCGAAGCCATTGTCACGGAGTGCCATTTTGTCCACCGCAAAACTACTGCTTACCACTCGCAGACGAATGGTCTCACCGAACGCTTCAACCGCACCCTCAGCGACATGCTCTCGATATACGTCGCCACCAACCGCACGAATTGGGACACTATACTGCCCTTTGTCACCTACGCCTACAACACCGCTCTCAGAGCACAACCGGTTTTTCACTTTTCTTCTTGCTGTACAGAAGGCACCCGTCAAACACCATTGGCATGATACTCCCGTACACGCCGGATCCATCTGAGTGTGCACCTATTTCTCAGACAGCCAGGCTTGCTGAAGAGTGTCGCGAGCTTGCCAAGACTTTTACGACGCATGAGCAAAAGTGGCAGAACAGTATCTGTGATGGCTCCGCCACTTCTGAGCCCACGTTCCCTCCTGGATTTTTTCTATGGCTCTCAATCCTGACCTCTGTAACTGGCCTTTTTTCCAAACTGCTCCTGAAATACGAAGGCCCCTACCCTGTCATCGAGCACACATCTCCAGTCAACTATCTTATCGAATCAATTGAACAATCATCAGACATGCACCGTCACGGGCGCGAAATAGTCAACGTGGAGGGCCTGAAGGCTTACTATGTACCGCTCATAGTGACAAGCTGTTAGGTCACCAGGCGGCTTCCTCTTCAACCCCGTGGTAATTGTAGAGAAGCCTCCGAACACTGAAATTGGTGGAACTCTCAAGTGCCTTCTAGTGGGTCTACCCAAAAAGGACGCTGCTAGCGCCGAGAGTCCGTGCTTGGCCGTCACTGTCGCCATTGTGTATGCTCGCTGGTGGCCGGCTGATAATCGCCTTAACATTATAAATGACCCAGACACCTTTTTTCTTGCCCATTGGCCACGGTTTTGAACACCTCAGATTGTTTTTGTCCGGAAACAACAAGATAAGATAAATGCAAAAATTCGAGATGTGATTGCGGCGCAGGTTACAAATCAAAATCAATCAAAATCTTAAGATAAAATTTGATGAGATTTTTCTCTTCAAGTCCAAATTGCAATTCTATAGGGTCCTAAATAGCCGGCTGCAGGATTATCTTGCACACGCAAAAACGAATTTTATATAGCCACAGATGCTTCAGTAATAGATGAAAAGACAGATGTAGGTATAAACTCCCATTCGCTTGACTGGTCTTTTTCATTAAGATTACCGGATTTCACCTCCGTTTCTGAAGCTGAACAGTTGGCAATACTTCTAGCGCTGCGAAAGCTACTTTTGAATGCTGATAAAGCGATCATAATTATGAATTCCTTGTCAGTAGGTGTGTCGATTACGGCGTCAACAAAATCGATGGCCTTAAAGACGCTTTTTATGCTAGTCCCTCCTCAGCTGCAGCTACTGAAATTAGTATAGGTACCTGGTCGTTGCGGCTTAGAAGTAATTGAAATCATCGACTCTCTAGCACGAGTAGCATTGGAGGGGCCAGTTCTAACAGTATATCCTGAAGTGGCCACTATAACTGCAACAAGATACAGAAAACTTGCGCTTCGTGCAGACGCTATAGAATCAATATTGTCAAGACCAGAATTTATTCACTTAATATTTTCTCGGAAAATTCATTGGTGTCCTAGAAGACAATTGGAAACCATAATAACCACATTTTGATGTCGTGTCCCCCCGTTAAATTTCCATTCACATAAGGCTGGTCTGGTGATATCACCGCTACGCAACTTTTGTTCAGAATGAAAAACAATAGAGCACTATTTTTTATCAAGTCACCGATACAAATAGCTCAAGAAAACACTCTTAGACCTCCCATTCACTAGCCTGGGGCTGTACTTCACAATAGAACATATACTTTCCTTCGGTGTTTCCGAACTGGGCTTCAGCCACGAGAACGTTTTCTATGCAGTTTGCAAGTACCTTGATGAAAGTAAAAGATTTCCGCTTTTATCTGCGTGATTATTATTCCTTAAAAATACTCCAACATACACAGGAGCTTTTTTAACAATGCCGATTCCTATTCAAGGTAATGAATGATTGTCTGACCTGAACGAGTGACAAACAACTATCGCACTCCTTTCATACTGCCTAGGTTTTTTTTTCTTTTGTCGTTTTTTTTCTCCGGTGGGTGATTTAGATATTGAATTCAAAAAAAATCTTACTGAAATGTTTCATCGAATTTCGGCTGATTTCCCTGAGTGGGTACGAGCCAAGGCTATAGAATCATCATCATCATCATGAGCACGAGCATACAGAGCGTCTCACGTCAGTCAAGCGATGCGGAAATGTATTTTTGATGTGGTAAAGTGGAAAATGCGAGCATAGCAGACGACAGCGCCACATCAACTGGAAGCTGGAAGATGAAAAGAATGAAGGGGCATTGAGGCGCACTCAATGAAGAAAGAAGCCGCTCGGACAGAACAAAGCTGTTCGGACGCCGACAAGACGATGCAAGGGAGTCTAAGGTGAAACCGCAACTACGCGAGAGGTTCGAAAGGCTGGGTTCCTGTCTCGAGCCATTAACGTCCTCGGGGCACGGTGTGTCGGCATGGCCAGGTACGAGTTCTGGGTGAGTGGTCGTACAGACATCTCCGGTTCGGCGAGCGCCCTCGAAAAGACCTGAGCTGCCGACCACGTCAAGCGAGCCGACGTCGGTAACATTGTGCGGCTACGCCTAGACCTGGTAATTCCTTCTACAGCGGTATGCTGACCTGGCACCCAAGCGACGACTGCATCCGAGCATGCAACTGGTCCCACTCAAGGCACCGGGCTGTGGCTCAGACTGTGAGACTGTTTATTCTTTTCTGATGTGCGTGAATCGCGTGCATGTATGACGCCTACTACTGTATTTGCAGTAGTTTTTTTTCTCGTTCAATATAACTTCAGTTTGTTTTCCGCACTGTCTCCATCTTCCTCGCGTCACGCGCCTTGCTACGTGACGAACCTAACCACGACATATCTGGCGTCCGCGAGAACGAATTACTCTTGTTACATCTAAGAAGAGCATCGCATCGCATATGTGTGTGTGACGGTCAATGATGGAGGCAGATAAGCTGACGGCAATCGGAAAGGAATTGGGGTTAAGTGGCTCAACACTAGATGTGATGGACCTAGAACGCGGACACGAAAAAGAGGCACGTGACGCTCGTCTGGCTGAACGAAATGCCACGAAAGAAGCCCAGGCAGAGACAGTCGCTAGATTAAAAGCAGAGAAGGAAGTTCTTGAGCTCAAGTTAAGGTTGATCAGTTAGGTGCGCAACTACTGCACAGCAGTCTCGGAGCGCAACTACTGGGCAGCTTACCGAGGGTGCGCCTGTAGGCACAACGCAGAGCTACCGAAGTCCACACAAACTCATCGCAGCCTTTAACGAGGAACGCTATGAGCTGGACGCATGTATACAGCGATTTGAGCGCGTCGCTACTTGTCAAAACTGGCCGCAAGACAAATGAGCCCTATCACTAAGCATTTGCTCGACCGGAGAAGCCTTGAGTGTAGTTGGTTGCATGGCACCTGAACATGTCACGAACTACGTAACGTTGAAGAAAACGCTACTACAACGCTTTAGGTTCACGGAAGAAGGCTATCAGACAAAATTTCAATCAGCAAAACCAGATAATTTTGAAACGGACATGCAGTTTGCCGGGCGTCTATTAGGTTATTTTCACCATTCGCAAGAAATGGCCAAGACATAACGGACCTCCGATGCTCTGCGAGATAAAATTGTCTCGGAGCAGTTTCTCGCACAATGCCACGAGAAACTCACTGTGTTTCTTAAAGAAAGAAACTGTGAAAGCCTTGAAAAACTTGTGGAGGCTACAGACCACTACTTGGAGGCCCAGGGGTCGACTAACCTTGGCAAATTTAAAGGCGATATCCTTAGCAAGCCCCCAGGTCAAACTCGAACGTCTGAGCGGCAAGACGACAAAGAGAGACCGCAGTGCTTCCTTTGTAATAAAAAGGGTCACAGAGCTGCAGATTGCTGGACCAACACAAAGGGTCCAGATACAAGGCCACCATTTTGTGGAAAATGTCGCCACACTGGGCATAAAACAGGTGACTGCTCCAAAAGGGCAGTGTTGAGAAGGTCTCATGCTCTTTGCATCAAAAAGATGGAGCCAAGGTAATTAATTTAGAGTCGCAGTCTTCCCTTTGTTTTCCATATAGTCTAAAGTGCGCGCAAACTCACACAGCCAAGCTGAAAGAAAAAATCGATGCCCACGGGCGAAAGTGTACTCGAAGGACATCTCGCAACAGTACTGTGAAATACCGGATGCGATTCCATCATTGTTAAAAGGTCTCTTGTGGTGGATAGCAAGCTGACTGGAAAGATTTCCTTAATTTACCACTTGAATGGATGGTTGATAGAGCTGCCTGAAGCACACGTGGAAATTATTTCGCCTTTCTTCACTGGCAAGACTCGAGTCTTTTGCATGGATAATCCTTTATATGATGTTGGCTTGGGAAATGGGGAAGGCGTTCGAGATGCTCACAATCCTGATAACGATTGCAAAAGCCGTCTTTACATCCGGAACACTGCAGAAGAGTATTCTGGCGCAGAAAAATCTGGTTCCGCATATGAACCTTTCTATGCAAAGACTTCAACATCGGCTGCAAGTAGAACACGTTTCAAGGCAAAAGTTGCTGCAGTAAACCGACAGGCAGCAAACACACATCTACTCTCGGCTCAAGCTATTAACCACTTGGACATCAGCCCACAGGACTTCAAAATCAAACAGGAGGAAGACAGCAGCCCACGGAAATGCTTCCAAGCTGTTAACAAAGTGGTCAAGACGAAGTCTGCTAAGATGTTGTTCTTCATGAAGGATGGAGTCTGCTATCGCAAGTACACCCTTCCCTCTAAAAGGGCAGGTGGATCAGCTTGTGGTACCAAGGTGCTTCCGACATTTTGTGATCAAAATGGCCCACGAAGGCATCCTTTCAGGCCATCAGGGAATTAAACGAACCACAGACCGGGTATTCGAAGACTTCTCCTGGCCAGGGGTTCAGTCAGACATCACACGATTTGTTAAATCATGTGATATATGTCTAAAAACTATTCCCGAGCACTTGGTGGGTCATGTATCACTCGGCAACACTCCTATAAATGACACGCCGTTCAAGATAGTAGCCGTTGATATCGTGGGTTCATTGTTACCGATGTCAGAGGGCGAAAACAAATTTGTTTTGACAATGATGGACATGGCGACGCGTTATCCCGATGCTGAAGCACTGCCGAGCATCGAGATGGAGAAAATCGCTGAGGCACTTCTGGAGATGTTTTCTCGTGTAGGAGTCCCACGGGAGGTAATTAGTGACAGAGCCACGTCATTCTCGTCACGCCCAATGAAGGAGCTAAGTTGACTTCTCCCCTTCAAACAACTGCCAACAACTCCATATCATCCCATGACTAATGACCTTGTAGCGAGGTTCAACGGCACCCTGAAACAAATGATAAGAAGAATGTGTCAGGAGAGTCCGAAGAAATCGGACCAGTACCTGGCGCCCTTGCTCTTCGCCTATTGCGAAGTTCCCCAGTCGAGCTTAGGCTTCTCCCCGTTCGACTTGCTCTACGGCCGTTATGTCAGAGGTCCCCTGGCGATATTGAAAAAATTATGGGTCGCTCATCATATTGATGATGATGTAAAAACATCCTACGGGTACGTACTTGAACTTCGGAATCGTCTTGAAGACACCTCTGTTTAGCCAAGGAGGAGCTTCAGAAAGCGAAGATAGTGCTTAAGAAGCATTATGACCAAAAAGCCAGACCACGTCAATTATCCCCTACGGAAGGTTCTGCTACTGCTTCCATCGGATACCAACAAATTGATTCTGACGTGGAAAGGACCTTTTAATGTTCTTGGGAGGAGAAATGATGTCAATTATTTATTTGACCTCAGTACCAGAAGCACGCTATTTCATATAAACCTACTGAAAAAGTATAAAGAATGGTTGCCTGCACCACTGCATGAAGCATCAGCTGTTTACCAGGTGGATGACACCGAAAGCGACGAGCTACCATGCGTTCCATTCCAATGAAAGGAATACTGCACCCAGTATCTTACGCAAGCCGTAGACTGCAATAACGCGGAGCTACTTACTCTACAGTGGAGCGAGCGGCCCTGGCTCTTACGTGGGTGGTCCGGAAATATCATGTCTACCTATTCGGACGCACATTCATTCTACAGAGTGACCACAAACCGCTTGTGTATATCAAGTCGGCCAAGCATGTGAACAGCTGCGTGCTACGGTGGAGCCTTAGTCTTATTGAATACAACTTTTCGGTCGAGTATATAACAGGCAGTAACAATGTAGGCGCAGATTACAGAAGCCGTTCGCCAACTCAGTGAGCAGCGGCTGCATAAAGAATCGATGCCCAGTGGTAATGATTGTGATTTGAACCTTACAGCGGGATACGAGTATCATGACGCTTTAGTTCTGTGACTTGTTTCAATTTTTTTCTGCTGTGTACTTTTGTGGTCGAGTGTGTCGAGTGTGCAGGGGTCAGAACTGCTATAGTGTGCAGCGGTGCTTATGTGTGTGTTTCCATCTGCAAACCCACGTGTCCCCAGTGTCCTCAAGTTCTTCTACCGGAAGAACTTTCTTAAGTGGGGGTGATGTGATGCAGTAGATTAGAAAATGCGAGCATAGCAGACGACAGCGCCACATTACCTGGAAGATGACAAGAATGAAGGGGCATTGAGGCGTGCTCCATGAAGAAATAAGAGAAGACGCTCTGGCAGAACGAAGCTATTTGGACGCTGACAAGACGACGCACTGAGAGAGTCTAGGGCGAACCCACAACTACGCGCGAGGTTCGGAAGGCCGGGTTCCTGTCCTCGAGGCATTGACGTCCTCGGGGCACGGCGTGTCGGCGTGGCCAGGTACGAGTTCTGGGCGAGTGGTCCTGCGGACATCTCCGGTACAGCGATCTCCTTCGAAAAGACCGGAGCTGCCGACCACGTCAAACGAGCCGACGTCGCTAACATTGTGCGGCTACGCCTAGACCTGGTAATTCCTTCTACAGCGGTATGCTGACCTGGCACCCAAGCGACTACTGCATCCGAGCATGCAATGGGTCCCACTCAAGGCACCGGGCTTTGGCTCAGACTACGAGACTGTTTATTCTTTTCTTATGTGTGAGAATCGCGTGCGTGTACGACGCCTACTAATGTATTTGCAATAGTTTTTTTAGTCCAATATATCATTTTGTTTTCCGCACTGTCTCCATCTTTCTCGCGTCACACCCCTTGCTACGTGACGAACCTAATCACGACAGTATTGCACGCTGGCTAGACGCAATTATTATTGTGTCTGCGCATGCTGTAGCTTTACACAAGGAGTGCTCAGTCATTTTTTTTCTCAGTGTAGGCTGTTATGAGCTCACAACAGTCGATTTCGGTAGCAATATGGCGTGGCTGCCACCACATGTGTACGTCATAGCTGAAGTGCATGAGGAGTAATACTACAAGTTCTGTGAGGCAGCCCTTCCATACTGTAAAGGCTGGTGAACACCGGCGACTAGAAGCGGTCGCGCGACCATTTTCGACTGGTGACCAAGAAGCGACTGATGTTCACACCGGCAGAAGCTGCATGCGAGTGACCGGAAAACGCTGACCCGGCGAGTCACGTCCGCATCTCGTTACTGGCGAAAACTCTGCAAACCAGCGCCGATCAGCTGATTGGCGCCAGTATTTAGAGCGCCACTAGCTGAGTGAGCGGAGCGAACCGAGTGCGCCGAATTTATTATTTTCGTCTGTTCTTGTGTGCTTCTTACGTGGTTCCTAAAGAGAAAAAAACAGAAAAGTGAGCCCCATAACTGTCTGCATCAGGTGTGACACCTCAGCAGTATATATAGCTCACAAAGGAAGGGGGTAAGGAGGGATTGAAAAATAGGATTAAAAGACATATAGAAAGAGGAAATATATTCGAGAGATTGTTAGTAAACTGGACCACAAAAACGACGATTTAGAGAATAGGTCCCGTAGAAATAACCTGCTCATCTATGGCTTAACCGAAAACTCTGGGGAAACTTCAGACGAGTTGCTGGAAACAGTAACTGGACTGATTACATCAAAACTAGATGTTAAGTGTGGCGATATCGAACGATGCCATAGGCTGGAAGTGTGTAAGAGCAGTAGCACTAGCCCAAGACCTGTTATTATTAAGTTGCTGGATTTTAGAACTAAGGTTGCTATTTTAAGCAATGCAAGCAAGTTGAAGGGCACGAAAATATTTATAAATGAAGACTTCTCTGAGCGCGTGAGGCAGATACGCAGGGAACTGTGGCAGAATTCAGCCGAGATAAGAAGAGATGTGAAAAAAGCCAGGCTGCACTACGATCATTTGTTGGTGGACAACGTTCGGTATTCTTGGGATGAGAAGAAAAAAGTTATCGTTAACGAAAGTCGTCGGCTGTCTGCTACAAACAATGAATGACGGCTTAGTGCGAAGTCCTTTGTGCTTTTGAATTTAAATGCAAGAAGCCTAGTTAATAAAATTGCAAACTTTAACTGGCTCATTGCGTGTCATAGTCCATCAGCTATCTGTGTGAACGAGACTTGGTTAAATGAATCTATCCTTGATCATGAATTCTTGCCTCCTGGTTACACAGTTATAAGAAAAGATAGGCCTTCTGGCCGTGCTGGCGGAGTGGCACTTTTTATTAAAAGTGGTATTGAATTTTCTTTACTGCCAGAACTCCCAAATACTGAATCTATATGGTGCAAACTAATGCTTGATGGTTTCGCTATTGTTGTTGGTGCTCTCTATCGTCCTCCTAACTCTGCCTCAGACGTTTTTTCGACTGTCAGTGACTATCCTGTGCGACAAAGTTCTAAACTCTTATTGACCGGTGACCTGATTGCCCCTCTATAGATTGGAATTTGTTTACATCAACTGGTCGTGACAGAGTAATTTGTGATTCTTTAATTAGTCTGTCACTAGCTTTCGATCTATCGCAGCTGGTTGATCAGGCTACACGCGAGGATTCTCTACTAGATCTTGTTTTTGCCAACCATGAGTTGGTTACGAATGGATATCAGTGCAGAGTTGTCGATGGAATTTCCGACCATAAGGCCGTTATTGTTGCTTTAAATGTTGCTTGTAAGCCAGTACGACCAACGTTTAAGACTGTGCTGAATTTCGAATGCGCAGACGACACTTCTATTTTTGCTAAACTTGCAACATGCTTTGACGATTTCTTATCAAGTAGTGACCACTGCAGTATTGATACGTTGACTAACCAATTTTACAGTATAATTAATGAATGTAGAGCGCAGTTTGTTCCTCACAAGAGCATAAAACGTCATGCCAAACACCCTTGGTATACCAGGTCAATTATACAGCTTAAACGTCGTATTAAGCGACTGCGAAAGCGACGGAGGGTTCACAATAATGACGGGGAGTCCCAAATTAACTTGCTTAAATCTGAACTAAAAGCTAAAATGAGTGATGCCAGAAAGTTTTACTTTAATACCACGTTAAGCTCTTCTATGAAAAATAATCCCATTAAGTTTTGGAAAACTATCAATCCTACCACGGCCTGTCCGTCAAGCTTCATGATGGATGATGTGTCCTGCTCCGATTCATCCAAAATTTATGAAGCCTTTAATAAGTATTTCCAAACTGTATTTGGAGATGACAATGGAACGACCCCTGACATTCATAGCAGCCAGGAAATAGATTCGTTTCCAGCAATTGAATTTAGCTACACTGGTGTTCTTAACCTTCTGTTGAATATCGACACTACTAAAGGTGCTGGGCCAGATGGCATACCAAACATGTTTTTGAAGCGTTACGCAGAATGGAATGCTCGTTATTTATCAATACGTTTTGTTAAATCATTAGAAACAGGTATTGTGCCGACCGTTTGGAAAATCGCCAATGTAATTCCTGTGTTTAAATCGGGTAATAAGCAACTCATTTCTAACTACAGGCCTATTTCATTAAAGTGTACCTGTTGCAAGCTTTTAGAGCACATAATTCATAAACATGTACTTCAGCACCTCACTAATAACAACTTATTGTCCCGTAATCAGCATGGTTTCCGCTCTGGTTTTTCTACAACTACACAGCTCATTGAATTCACTCACGACATCGCTTCGGCTCTTAATACTCGAGGACAGGTTGACGCCATATTCATAGATTATAGCAAAGCATTTGATGTAGTATGTCACAAAAACTTCTTACTAGACTCAGAAGTATTATTAACGATGACAAAATAATAGGCTGGATAGCTGATTGGCTACGCTTGAGGTCACAATTTGTTACGTTTGAGCATGCGCAGTCATCGTCGTGTGCAGTCACTTCCGGGTACCACAGGGCTCGGTGCTTGGGCCCCTATTGTTCATTATTTATATTAATGATGTCACACAGGTCATTAAGGACACACCAGTGAAGCTGCGATTGTGCGCTGACGACTGCGTTTTATATACTAGCGTAAATAATGCTCATGACCAAGATGTTCTTAACAAAGTATTTTCGTCCTTTTGTTGTTGGAGCGCCACGTGGCAAATGAACATTAATTACCAAAAACTGTTCAAATGACATTTCCTAATAAAAAAACAGCCGCTAAGGTTTAGTTATAGTTCCAATGGGCACTACCTAAACTCTGTTAATACATTCAAATATCTTGGTGTTACCTACACTCAAAACCTAAAGTGGCACCATCACATTGAAACAATTTGCGCTAGAGCACTTCGAAAACTGGGATACATAAAACGAACACTCAAGCACTCTACCAAGGACTGCAAATTAACGGCGTATAAATCGCTCGTCCGACCATTGCTACAGTACGCCTCAGCGGTATGGTCACCCTATACTGCACTTGACATAAATATGCTCGAGGGCATACAGAAAAAAGCAATACGATTTATATTTGGCCGGTATGACTGCAATTTTTCTCCCTCATCTCACGCATGCTCATTGTCGTTAGAACCTCTTGCTTTCCGACGCACACTTGACCGTATCACTCCGCTACATAAGATTGTACACAGCCACAGTTGCATTGAAGCACCGATTTCTTTTTGTGATTCAGCACGACGAACCACGCGCCGATCTCACCCACTCAACATTGTTCCCTTCGAACCATTTGTAAATTGCTTTAAGTATTCCTTTTTTCCAGCGGTTGTTGAGATTTGGAACAACCTAGATGGTTCCCAAAAACCAATTGAACTGTTTTTGAAAGAACTGCATAACCATATTTTGTAATATGTTTTAAATGCTTTGTATGTTTCTTTGGTATTGCTTAATGTATGTCCGTTCCTTTTCCTAATGTACCCACTCCTGCTATGTCTCGTGTATCGAGACAGCAGTATCTGTAAATAAAGGTAGGAGAGAGCGAGGCGCAGGGACTGCGAGCGACGGAAGTAAAGAGGAGATGGGAAAGATGGAAACGGTCGCAGGAGTTGGAGTACGGGGCCTTTCAACCGTGCTCGCACAGTGTTCGCAGCACCATCAACGAGTTTAATTCAAGCAAAGAACAAAAAATCGTCATGGCGCTGATTCGCTCCGCCATGGTGTCAGCGCTGATAGCACAGAAGCTTCCAAATAAAAAATGACAGCATATCTAGCGAGTGAATGATGGATAGTGGGGCGAAGCATCCGTCCGTTCATTCGTTCTTGCTTCCGTCCGTCCATGCGTCCGTCTATGTGACCGTCCGTGCGTCCATTCACCCGTCCGTGCGTGCGTCTGTTCGTGTGTCCACACGTCCATCTGTGCCTCCATCCCTGCGTTCGTCCATGCATCCGCCCCCGCATCCGTCCTTGCGTCCATCCGTCGCTGCAGCCATCCATGAGTTCGTCCATCCATCTGTCTGTGTGTCCATTCGTCCATCTATTCAACACTCCAAGTACCACCATCTCGCATCTTTTCATCATATATTCCGCATATGCACCGCCATTCAGCGGACATTCCAAGGACTAAACGAGGAGTGGCACACGCACACTTTCTGAAGGCTTGCGCTTCGTGTCTACTTCCTACCTTTAACCACCTCGATTTCATGGAATATAGTAGTTGACTGTATACATTGCACTGTGGCCCAATGCTCGCTAAACCTTTCTAAAACCAAAGAGGTTATGCCCAGCGAGTATAAAGTAGCAACCCTTTCTTGTCAAATAGTGCTCAATGTACACGCCAATGGCTGCTAAAGGGGAATGAGAGACAGGAGAATTCGGCTTTTTGTAAACGCGCACGCGGCGAATTTTTATTGTTCAACAACGCGCAGAAGAAAAATCTCTCACTGGCACCACCTTGGAGGTCGATATGTAAGACTGGTTACACACTACAACTACGACTATGACTACGAGGGAAGAACGGGTGCCGCTATAGGGAGCTTCGCCCCTAAAAAAGCCGGTGTTGGGTGTGACCGTCCTGTTACTCGCGAGAGTTGGCTGGCCATGCAAGCCACCTACCTCCCAAGCTGCGCTGAGACGACGAGGAGTATTTCCGAGAGTGGAACGAAATTTAAAAGAACTTGCCACAACCTACAATGCTGCAAAAACGCATCTCGAACGTGGTGTCTTTTGCAAAGACATGAAGCACAAACGCGTTCCAAACGCACTACATTGAAGGCGGTGACAAGTTGAGTTCAAGACAAAAAATGATACTGTATACGAAGGAAAGATAGTGCACGATTCATTATCTATTTATTTGACAGTGTTTAGCTTCCTGTGAATGCCGCCACGTCGATTTGACACTTTGCTCGAGCTGCTGTGCCCCGCCATCTCCAAGTCAAGTACTCCGTGGTGGCCATGGTGCCACGGACACAAAGGAACGCACTCATTGTATCTGGCGGCAGGAGTCTCGCAGTGAAAAGTACGAAAAACTGGACAACGCTGATTGGTTCCAGCGGCTTTGCGACCGCAGTCACGTGACTGAAAAATTGTTCAGGAAGCGACTAGCCAAAGCAGGCGCTTTACGACTGTTTGCGACCAGTCGCAAATGGTAGCGTGACCGCTTGCTAGTCACCTCTGTGCACCAACCTTAAGTCAGCATTTTCCAACCATCCCGCAGAAGCAGGCAGTAGACCTCAAAACATCGCTGGTCTACGAAAAACGAAAAAGAACGCCGCTCGCGTGCACGCGGGTTGGACTTGTTGGGGCACGTCATACAGACGTGACCTCTTGGTCGGATGCCGAAGAGGGTAGGGAAAAGATTTGGCTTGCAAAGGCTATGCGGAGGAGCGGCAAGGATTTCTAGCTCGCCTCTTCTGATCTTCGTTTGGCGCCGCTTCAAAAAAATAATAGATAAACAGTTTTCTCAGCTCGTAATGAGCCAACTCAAAATGTTTTTGTGAAAACGTTTCTAATCGGACACCCAACAACTTCTACGCTCTAGCTAAAACAAGGTATGGGGCGGGTTTAGGGGCCCCAAGGAGGATATAAAAAAATGCTGGAGTGTAAATCACTGCCCAGGAGTAAAGCCGTGCCTATGGCAAGATGGCGGCTGCGGCGGCCATCTTACTAGAGGCAAGATAAAGTATCACCATCCAGTGATTTAAAATAGAGCATTTCTCGCGCATGCCCAACGAGTTTAAGGCGAAAAACTTTTTAGGGTCACATAGTGCTCCAAGTGCGTCTTAGAGTTACTAGCTTTTCTTAGTAATCCTCTAATTGGAGGCAAAGTTTTTTATAGTTTTAGTCACGCATACTCGTTTCTGTGTGTTAATTCGTCGGGAAGAACTATCTTTCAATATAAAACTAACGTCGCATTTGCATTAACATATGAGAGCCACTTGATCTCTAAGGGGGCACTAGCAGTGAAGAGCATGTTTCCGACATCTAGCCAATGGCAAAAGCTGGCTTCACATCGCTGGCAAGGCATTGCGTGAGCTTTCACTACAGCAATTTTTTTATTCGTCTTTGAGTGGCCCTGTAAAAGGTCACTCACCAGGTTTGACAGATTTGAACTGACAAGCCCAATGCGTAGATGAGATGCTCCTGATCACGTCTGCCGAAATTTCCAATGCTACGCGCCGCGCAAATCGGTCAAATTTCAAGATGACCATTCCTCCCCTTTCCTTCTGCCGTTGCGCGCCCGCAGAATGAGGGCATGACGGGTGCGTATGAAGGGCCCTACGTACACGGCAATGCAGTGACGTTGGTCCTCTACGCAGAGGACTCTGCTCTGACGTTGCGAACAGTGGCATGTGACATGGCGAAAATCATTTAACACGGGATGCATAGTTTACGTATTTTGTTGCTTGAAGAGATCAATAAAACTTTAGATAAATAATGAGACGCAATGAGGAAGTGTGAACGTTTTCTTTTTTCATTTTGCTGCTGCGAATTGCAACGAGATGCGGGGCTAATGTGTCGGCGTTTTGCATGCGTTCGTATCCCCGTGGTCAGCGCATGGAGCAGACGACCGCTATGGACGCTCCTACGCGTTCGCGCAATCATTGTGCTCATCTATTTTACCACGTCTAAGCCAGCGTTTCCAAACCATTCCACAGAAACAGGCAGAAGACCACAAAATAACGCTGGTCAATAAAGCAACGCCGCTCGCGTGCTCGAGGGTTGGACTTGTCTGGGCACATCATGCGCACGTGACCTCTCTGTCGGATGCCAGAGAGAGTGAGGAAGAGATTTGGCTTCCGAATGCTGCACGGAAAAGCGGCTGAAGGTTTCGTGCTCACCTTCTCTCATCCTTTCTTCGCGCCGCTTCAAAAAAACCTGTTGTCTCCGTTCGTGATGAACTGATTCAAAAAATTTTTGTGGCAAAATGTTCCTCATCGTACACTCAATCACTTCCACTGTTTAACTAAAATTTGGTATGGGGCCTGGTGAGTGAACCTTTAAGAAGCTTCGCCCCTAAAACGTTATGAACACTCAACAGATATGAACACCACTTTTCTCCGCGACGATTGCAACGCTGTGCTACATTCCTTAGCTTATTTTTTGAGCCACAGGTCTTTTCATAGTGCAGCGACAGCCAATATTATAAGAATAATATTATAACGGCTGATGCCTCTTCCACAGAAAATGGTGACGTCAGACTGGCGTTTCGCTTGCTAGGAGCCCACGTTCAGTCAGTCCAGCTGTGTCTCTGAAGGCGCAGACATGCCTCTGCCGCCAACATCGTCGTCCTCGCCATCGTCGTGGTCAACATCGGCAAAGGATGATGACAGTGGCCTGAAATTTGGTATCACCGCAATTCGCGGCGATCCTTGCTGTACAAACTCCGCGTAAATGCACTGTATTTATCAACCCGAGGCGTGCTGTCGGAGCTCAGTAACACCAACTAAGCACCTCACGTCGCGGACGTGTCGCGAGTGAATCTCTGCTTTTAGCTGCCGCAGGGCACACGGTAGGAATGCCCCCAGCCTCGATAAGAGGCCTCGTACTGCCAGTGAAACCCAACTGGTTCGCCAACACAGAATTTACCCTGTAGCAGCTCACCGCAAAGTTAATGGAGCAAATTTGACTGTTCTCTACAGGCGTCCAGGGCTTCTGTGCATCGGCGCGGCGCGTACGAAGTCAACGCACTGGCTGCGTAGAGGTTGGTGGCTTGTAGAGGCATGAAACGCCACACACTTTCCGCTTTTTCCGCTCATGGACGTGCAGGTTCTCACTAAGCCGCGGTCCTCCGTTATTCTGGCACGTATTGTCGCTCTGAATGATCGTACTCACACGCAGTAGGGCACAACGCGAATCAGTCGATGCGACACGATGAATCACACGCAGGCTTCTACACAGCAAGGAGAGCCACTAGTGAGAGCATGGCCGGGAGTCGGCTCCAAACACACTCAGAGGTCGCCGACGTCATCGTTACTAGCGTATCGTCGCTCAGGTAGTGGGGCTCTCCGATTTTCGGATTCTCGGGTTGGTTCTGGAGACCCGCGGGGTGCCCGCAGGCTCCCAAAAGGCTACCGCTGCATCTGGTTCTGATAGGAAATGACGTAGGATGGCTACGCGCACGCCAGGCGACAGCCCGAAAGTCGCAAAATCGAACGCAGGACAGCCAGCGTAAACGTAAACAAACTCTACCAACATGGCAGCAAACAAAACAATGCGCCGCGTGTATGTTGTTTTTTTTTCTGCATTGTCCGCTTGGAATTACGTAGCTATGCTCGCCGAAAAGCTGAAATAATATATTCGAGCGTACGCATTTGGGGTACGACTTCGTACGCTCGCACGATCACTCGCCGCGTCCGCGAATGAAACAGCCAGCTGGCGCACGCTGCCTCGAGAACGATGCAATGCGAGCTGCCGCGGCGGTGACGGCTTCACAAGCTCACGTCTTTAGTACATGTATCAGTCACTGCACAACACGACGCGAAGTCACATGGAAGTGATCGTGTCTCCAAAAGAGCTTGAAGATATATACCGGCTCAGCTATCGCGTATCATACGTCGCAAACACACGTTGACGAACTTACATTTTTGTCTAAAGTTTATAATATGCGCAGGTATCGTACCACGAGTGCGCGTCGTATCTAAAATAAACACTTGCATGACACGTTCTCTACCCATTTTCGGAACTTGCCTTGGCCTGTTTTCCAGTCCTAAGTGGCACTTAACGAATTTTCTACTAGGTCATAGTACGTACTATGCGGCATTATTACGAAGATGTGAAAAAAGACAAAGCCAACGATGAAATGGGCCACGGAAGGATGTATACATTTCTGAAACCAGTCTTCGTTTTTTTTCTCGCGCCGTATCGTATAATATCATACCACATATGCTGGCTCATAGATGGAAATGGGTTCGCACGCCATTCGCGACCAGCCAGCATCACCAACAGTCACAATCTAGGGCCTTCTATCACCATCGAAGATCAATCGAGTAGTCAGGACAAAGGTTCTAAAAGGTTCACGTACGCAAGCATACAACGGAGCGAGCTAATTCAATCACAATCGTCTTCGCTAAGTGCACAGAAAGCAGGCACAGCTTCACAAACGACTACTACGAAAAAAATTAACTCCGAAGTTGTCTCCATGCGTGCGTGCGAACGTGTACTACGTACATAACTTTTAAGGCATGTGCACGACGCAGTCAACAGTTCACCGCGTTGTTCACAGGAGGAAGCTTCACGGGAAACATAACAAATACGATGAACAGTAGCTTAAAGCACTCGCCGCCACTCGCAATCACCTCATCTCGCAAGGCGCAACAGGCTTTAGAAGATAACGCCACGCGTATTGACAAGCGAAGGCGCAGTCCTCAAGCGCCCACATTACAATCCATCGAGTCCTCACAAGGATGGCACCGAGCGTGCATCGTACCTTTTCGGCGTCTGCTAGCCCGAAACCTGCCCAAATCCTTCCAGAAAGCTTCCATGACTGATTTGTCCTGGAAGCGTTTGGCAACCCTCGGCTCCCCGCGGGTCGCCAGAACCTCCATCCCGAGAAAAACGAACGCCAACCGGAAGTTCACCGCGGGGGGTGGGGTGGGGGAGCATCGCGAGAAAAACGAGCGTGCTCTGGCTGGCTCTGACAGCCCGTGGGTAGCCAGAAGTGGAAAATCGAAGAGCCCCAGTATTTCTGGAATGTATCACACCGAAAACGTAGCACTAGTGTCGATGTCGCAGGGCAGTCTATTGTTTAGTTTTTTCTTCCTTAGCTTTTCTACGCTTATTACTTATAAGTCTATAGCACACCACGACAATGACACTAAAAGAGAGACGCACACACACACAGCTCTAACTTGCAACTAATGATTTATTTGTGATCACACATGCTATTTGTACAGTAACAGTAGACCTATAAAACCTGGAACATATCGTGTTGGGATAAAGCTCGCACCATGCACGCGTCATCATCGATTGCGACAATCTGCACTCGTCATCGTCAAGGTGAAGATTCTAGATACTTCTTTTCCTTAGCTGACAAAGCTATGGAAGCCACACTCACATTTTTTTTTTCATTTTGTCAACTTCAAAGGCTTCATTGAGTTCACGCGTAAAACTGTCACGGGCCCTAGAGACAATACGGGTGTTTTGAAAGACAGGGACACAACCACACTTCAGTGAAGAGCCAAATGACCAGATACAGCTTTTTCTACGTTGTACTTGTGTTCTTTGATGATGAACCCCAACCAACTAGCCCGGCAACATGCCTTAGCAAATTTCTACGCTCTTTGACGTCGAAATAAAACTTCGACGGGACGGACGCCATTCAAATTTGGCCAAGAATAGCTATGCATACCAAGTGATCGAATGATGGGCACATCTCAATTTTGAAATTTGATGTCAATGCTCCTTTAATGCTGAGGTTTTCAAGAGATGTATGATACCGCACAGGCAACCTCTCTCCTCCTAGGCGAAGCACGTAACAGGCACGCGCCCTCTCAACCCCTTAACTGCCTGCGAATGTGCGAGAACAGAAAACGAAATACATATTGTAGCGCTAGGGATCTCTATTCTTCAAACATTAAGTACCATCTAGGTACTTGAGTGTGTCTCAGCCATACATCAGTATGCCTTAGCTGAACCCTGACACACATGTTAGCGATGTGCGTTTCCAAGGATCCCCCAAATTGGGACATCCGCTTACCTTTCGTTTCCTTCGCATACAACTCTTCACGTCATGATACAGCTGGATTTTCACCTTTTTTCCTACTGTTTCGTTATAATTCACCTTTACCCATGGACACCATGCTCCATCCTGACGCCACCTCATCGACTGCCTATGCTCGTGATGCCCTGGCCCGTGCTGACATCGCCCATCGGGTCACCCACGATCGTTTATGGGCCTCGCAGCTTAACCAAAAGAGTGCATACGGTCACCGGCACCGCGAAGTACACTACTCCCCGGGGTCACTTGTCGTGATGTGGTTACCATCACGACATTATCGGACTCTGAAAAAAAATCATGCCTCATTTTGTGCAGTTTTATGACTCGTGTCTTACGTGCATCGAGGCACGTTAGACACGATCGCTATCTCGCAGTTGTCTTCGAAAACGAAGGAAGGCGTGAGCGCCTGTCTCTAACGGGATAAGAGGTAGAACGCAAAGCGACGGGCAGGTGCCACCACCATGTCGTCTTATCAAGGCGTTGGAAACATTTGCTTTTTTGAGCATAGCATCGCATTGTCAGCGCAGCCTGATAAACGCTACGGTTCTTAGAATTACTCATGTATGCCTTCTCTAGTATACAAAAACACATACAGAATATACACGTGTTGTTATGATGCATCACATATGCGCGATAATGGTTTTTCAATTGGGAATCACATAAGTATGAACGCTGAAACTCGAGCAATATTGGTGGCTGCTGCAGATTGGGTTGGCTGTTTGGGGCATCGTTTGGGGCATCGTTACAGCGGACAAACAAACAGAAAGACCAACATTTTCGCGTCGAAGTACCTCAAAGAAAACTATCGTCTTTAAAACGCCTCTGACGATATCACCGAAGCTCGCGACTGCTGTCGAGTGAAGGCCTCGACTCTTGAAACAGTGATTTCATGGTGGTTGTACTCGCACCGAATGACTGTCGCAGCCGCTGTCAACGCCCCCTTGTGCTGCACGGAGTTGGCGAATTACGTCGACAAGTGTCCGGCTGTCCAAGATGGTCGGGTGCGCTCTTCTGGCTCTGAAGAAGGGCTCTGCGACTAGAATGCAGCAAAACTAAGTCTGACAACATGAGCGAATCTTGCCACTGCTGCAGGGTGAAGAGAGCGATGCTTGAAACAGTGCTTTATAGCCGCCGTATTCGCGCCGAATGACTGACGAAGCCGCTGTGGACGCCCCCTTGTGCTGCATGGAGACAGTGAATTCTACTAACACGTGTGTGACTGTCCAGGAAGATCGGATACGCTTTGCTGGCTGCGAAAAAGGGATCTGCGCCAAGAATGCAGCAGAAACGGCTCAGATGATATGACCGAGACTTGCCACTGCAGCCCAGTGGAGAGCTTTAGTCTCACCTCTCCCCCCCCCCTCTTGCTACACACGGTAATAATATGCACTATCCTTCCCACCGCCCTGACGTCACTGCTTACCGTGATTATCTATTCCGCTCCTTGTTATATACCATGTGGCTATGCTATACTATGCTACTCATGCCATGCATTACCTTCAGTTCTCTTTATTAACGTCGTCCTCATCACTACTAATCTTTCTCATCCACTTGCGATACGCACTGTACACGACTCTGCAATGCATCGTTTCACTAACAATTCGTGGGGTTCAAAGCTCCAAAACCACGAAATGGTTATGCAGACGTCGCAATGGAGGGCTCCGGAAATTTGGACCACCTGGGGTACTTTTATATGCGCCAGACTTAGTAAACGGGCCACAAGCATTTTCGACTTCATCGAAACTGCTGCTGCCGCGGCCAGGATTCGGTCCCGAAACCTGCAGGTCAGCAGGCAAGAGCCTTAGCCGCTAGACCACCGTGACGGGTCAATACATCATTTTGCCTGCTTAGTAAAAGGCATGGTAAAGCTATATAGATGCGAAGCAGCTGTTCGACTTACCTGAGTAGCTGGGTCCGTCCGTGTATTTGTGCCAACGCGCCAGACGGCGTTCCTTTCACACTAGTTGGAATGATCCCGAGTAAGTCAAGTCGCAGCGGCACGTTGACGTTTCTCTCTCCCTCACCCGCAGCAGAAGCCAGCTCCTCCCAACACACCTAGGTGGTGTTGCTCCTCCATCTGCTTGCAACACACTTCCTTTTCGCTTCACCCTCCCCACCGCCAGCAACGTTCGACCGCGAGGCGAGCGAAACGCTCTTTCGGCTCGTTGATCTGCGATGAAGCTTACACTAAACTTAACCGGGCTCCCGCGTCTTTGCATTTCAAAGAAGCGTTACCTCGAGTAAAGGCTACACTAAGTTTCGCTTCAAATCATTCTTACAGCACCCGCGAGAGTAAGGGTGTGTTGACATTACAGAGATATTCGTTTCACGAGGGTGGTAAGGACTTCGCGACTGTCAGGGGCTTGAGCAGCCGTAAGGAGCGTATCGACAGCTAGCCTCTCCACCCGATTCCTGTAAAGCAATTATATTCTGGTGAATCTGGTTCTTTGAGGGTCGAGTGAATTGTTGCAGCACGCTCCTCTTAGGCGGTAGCCACGGCATTTCCACTGCCAAATTCTGTACTGAGTGTGGATACTCATGGCCATCTTGTTAATGCGTCTATAAGGCTTTGATGCGAGTGTGACCGAGAGCAATAAGTACACCACTGAAGCTCCGTGACTCTGATATTGTAGCTGGCGAGAAGACTCGAAAGTGTCGCTTCAAGCTTCTCTGGATAATTGTCGCTCGGCCTTCCCGCTTTCCGTCGAGCATTAAGGTGAGGTGGTGCTCCAACTTTGCTGTGAGGATGAATCGAGGGATTGCTCTAGCGTTTGCGCTATGGTTTGTTCAAGCAATAGCGGTAACTACCATTCAAGTACGGTTTGAATTATCTCGTGGAGTTGCTGCTGCGGCACAGATCCTAGAGGCAAAATGGGTGCTGAGATAGTAGGTGTTGCGACGATGGTGTGACTGGTTCTTCTGTTTCTGAGCCTTTCGTTAGGGGGGCGGGGCGGAATTGGCGTGGAGGTTCGCAGAGTGAAGCAAAGAAGAGGAAGGAAATTGCTGGGCAAGTTGTTTCCGAAGAGCGGCGTTTTCAACTCGAAGTTCTTGTACTAACGTACGGATGTGAACGCACCTCAAGTGTGATGGTACTTAACTGATTTCTTTATAGGTGTGTCGTGGTGTGTAGTTGTAGGCGCTGTGATATGTATAGGTGTAGGTTGGGAGGCAATGCTAGCCAGCTTACAGTATGGTGGCGATGGGTGAGACGGGTAGCCGCTGCTAAAGGGGGGGGGGGCATCTGATCCTCAGTGGTTGAGAGGTACTGTTGTTGTTGGAGGTTAGCTTTTTTTTGGCGACGATAAACGAGAAGGCGAGGTGTCTGATAGCGTTGAGGACAGGTTTTGTCACCTATCTGGGGGGCTTGGCCACACAGAAGACACCTAAGGGTGCATGGATGAGCAGCAGCAGGGTTGGTTGCGACACACAGCGTGCAGATTATGGCATTTGGTTTGGGGCAGACATCCGAACGGTGGCCGACTGCCCCGCATTTTTTGCCGACTTCGGTGCGCTTCTTATGTAGGTAGCATTTGTATTCGGCCCCTCGATAGTAGACTTACAAAGGGACGTGGTCACCGTCGAATACAATCAGTACTATTTTTGTCTTGCCCATTCGGTGAGCTTGTAGTATCTTGGTGGTGCGGTCATTAACAAGACTTGTTGAGATGTCTTCAGGAGAGTCGTAGGGGAGAATATTGTGGATCACTCCCTTTGCTGTGTTCTCAGGGGAAGTAACGTAGTTTCGAACGTCATAGGTTTATAGTTTCCGCCTGTAGTTTGGAGATCCGACTGTAGATTTCTGCGTGGGATAGATCAGGTGTGCTTACTGCGATGAGATTAGCTTCAACGCATGTGCGGTAAAAGTCCTCTTGGAGTAGCATTGCATGCAGATCCACTTCGCGTAGAATAGAATAGCGAAGTAGTGCTTCCCCTACTTTGGAAAGGTTGAGGCCGCCCCTCGGGCGAATCACAACTTCGACGTGATCATCTGGCAGACGCGTTTGCCAGGGTTTGCGAAGGAGACGCTGGGCAGATCCATTCCGCAGTGGTGTATCGGACACGCTTGGTATCGGACAGCATTGGGGTATGGCGATGCCGGAGCGTTCGATGCATGCTTGCGTTGCTTATTTCGGTGGCTAGAGATCCATCCGGCTTCGAGGGTGTCGTCTTCAGGGGTAATTTCAGTTCTTTCGACTGTGACCACTTCCATGGTTAACACGGCTGCGATTTCTGAAGGTAGGGCTCAACATGGGTGAGTCAGATGGAGTTGGGTGGCACTGCAGTCGCGGCGAGGAGCAGCTGTTGTGGCAGCCACCACGCCAGCATCGGGCAGCGTGAGCAGTGTGAGTTCGTCCTCGTCGTTTCGGTTAGCGCTTCTATCAGTTGGGTCGGGAAAAGCTCGTTTACCAAAAATCTTCCGTGTACTGTGGTCGGGGGATGGTTGTATTGGGTGCTGGGGTGGTTCCAGTCATCGACAAAGGTGATTGAAGATATCCGGAAGTAGGGCTTCAACGCTGCCTCTTCAACATGCAGGAGCGAGTGGGTGTGCTGCTGCTCTGCATCATGTCTAAGGCGTCTCTCCTTAAAACACGAGAGCTCGCGCCCCCCAGGCTCTGTCTCTCAAAGAATTTTGAGAAGACCTGCAAAAGTTTGAAATGCCATGACATGCTTGTCATGTAACAGCATGATTAACTGCCACGCTCATGATGCACTCGTGGTCGTTTCTCTAGCTTCACATCTACCAAGTTTGCTATCACGGGACATGAATGCATGAGGAAAGGGTGTGACTGGTGAAACCATTTAACATAACGTGCGTGTCATGTAACAACATGATTACATGCCGCACTCATGAAGCGCTCGGGACCGTTTCGCTAGCTTAAAATCTACCAAATATGGTATTAAGAGACATGAAAGGAGGACGAAGGTATGCTTCTGCTGAAAAGCTGATAATCATGAGATGCAAGTCGTGTAAAGCGCGAGACAGACGTGCGATTTTCTTTGTGATTCGGCGTGCGGTGCGATGATGCGACTGCCGGAGTGGTGACGTTTCGTGACGTTTCGTGACGTATCATCGCGTCGCACCGCCGCATAGCCGGTGCGGTGAGCATTAAACCGGCCAGATATTTTTGTCGCAGCATCGCACCGCCGCATGGCAGCAGCCAATCACAGCGCGAGCATACGAGTGGCGTCACGATGCTAGTGGCGCCATCTCCCTGTCGCCGCTCCCATCACCTGTTGTCCAAGGCTCTCGGCGAGTCGATGGAGCGGTGCGAGCATGAATTTGCTGACATCGCCAACTGCGGCGGCATGATAAACATCGAGTTCATTTCCCTGGTGACGTGATATTATTACGGATTGAATAAAGTGATGCTTGAAGTGTGCCTTTTCTGCTTGACAACGCCCGTTTTGAAACCGCCAGCGAGATCGGAGATCGCGAGCAGCGATGCAAGGTATTTCGCAGGTAAACACAGCTACCGGCGTGTCTGCGCTGGCTTGCTCCGCCTTTGCTCTTCACATCGATAGCATCGATAAAGTATTAATGTATGCTAATGCATTACATACGAGCGCAATGCTTGACAGTGTTGTCAAAACGAACGCTCGATGACGAGCTCGCGTGTGAACGGCGTAGGCGACGGCCGGCGCCCACTATGCTAGGCCTTCCTGTCGGAGTCGTGAATAATCAGCTGTTGCCGTGGTTACGACGTGCTTGTCGTTCACGAAGACGTTTTATTCAATTTTTGTATGGAACGAAGCGTTGCTGTGCAATGTTGTTTGTTTTGACCTTCATTACGAGGTTACAAAGTCGTCCATGCCAAGGCGTCGCATGGGGGTGGAGCCAGCCGCTGAGAGCTTCTTCGCCCCCGTGTGTCCCAAAACGTCACATGCGGCACGCCGCGCCATGCGACAGCGCACGCCGCATCACACAGAAAATCGCACGTCTGTCTCGCGCTTAAAACATGACTACATGTCACGCTTATGATGCACTTGCGACCGTTTCACTACGAATCACTAGCTTCATATCTACCAAGTTTGGTATTACGGGACAAGAATGGATGACGAAGGTATGTCACGGGAGGAAACTTGATGATCATGACATGCGTGTCATGTAACAACACGACTACAAGCCACACACAAGGTGCACTCGCGGCCAGTTCGCTAGCTTCACATTCATCAAGTTCGGTATTACGGGACATAGATGGTTGACAAAGGTATGTGACTAATGAAAACATGATAATCGTGACATGCGTGTCATGTAACAGCGCGACTACATGCCACACTCATGATGCACTCGCGGCTGTTTCGCCAACTTTATATATACCAAGTTCGGTATCACGTGACTTGAATGGACGACGAAGGTAAATGACACGTCTAAACATGATAAGCGTGTCATTTAGAAAAGGCTACATGCTACGCTCACTGGGCGCTCGCGGCCACTTCGCTAGTTCTACGTATACCAAACTTGGTGTTACGGACGCGAACGGAGGACGAAGGTAAATGAAACCTGCAAACATCATAATCATGACGTGCTTGTCATGAAAATTAGGACTATGTGCTACGCTCATAGCGTGCTGGCGGCTGCTTTTCCATCTTCATATACCAATTTTGTTTTTACGTGATGTCGGTGGATAGCGAAAACATATGACTGATTCAAACATGATAATTATGGCATGCATGTCATGTATAAACATGACAACATACCGCGCTGATGATGCGCTCGCGGCCGTTTCGCTTGCTTCACATATACGAAATTCTGATTTATGTGACGTGAATGGACGGTGAAAGTAAATTACATGTCTAAACAAGATAATCATGATAAGCGTTTTAATGTAAAACATGGCTACATGCTACGCTCATAACGTATTTGTGGCTGTTTCGCTAGTTCCACATACACCGACTCTGGTATTACCTGACGTGAATGGACAGCGAATGACGTGAATGACGTAAACGACAGCGACTCGTGCAAACATGATAACCATGATTTGCGTTGCATATAAAACGTGACACATGCTACGCTCATAGCATGCTTGTGGCCGTTTCACTAGCCCCACATACACCAAATTTGGTAGCACGTGACGGTGAATGACGACGATGGTAAATGACACGTCCAAACATGACGATCATGACAAGGAAGTCTTGTACGACGTGGTTTACATCTGCCTTGTAGCGTTGTGCTTATTTTAGGTTGCCATATCAACCTTCCTCAAGCATACTTCGCATATCATCGATTTCCACTGTACGTGGGAACCACCAATTTTTTAGCTAATTTAAAACGTGCAGGATCCAGGTATATTTAAAAAAATAATTCACAATGTTTAGTGGGTCACATAATTATATGTAAAATATATTTTTAATTTAGGAGCCATGGTAAATGGCAATGTATTTCTCTTCATTTCTCATGTGGTGGTGTGGTGACGCACTACACATTCCGCGAAGGACCATCAAATGGTAAGGAAGCAGTATACGACCATTTTTCCAAAATATTTTTCACAAAAGTCGATGCTTGGAACATCGCGAAAAGATATACCTACAAAGGAAAAGACCATTTTTGGAATTCGCCACTTCACAGCAACAGCTTTCTCTACTGCCTTGACCCAGAACTGAGCGAGAAACTCTCCAACTCATTCCCTCGCCACCTAGAGACATTATATCATCGTCTTCGACTGATCGTAGCATACACGAACACTTACATGTACAAGATAGGGTGCACCACAAGTCCATGTTTTGATAACCATGGGAGCATAGAGACAGTGCAGCACATACTACTAGAATGCCCCGCGTACCGCGTGAGAGACAGCTGTTTGAAGAAGAAATGCACATAATCTGCTGCGAACAATTAACGTTGCGCAACATTATAGGCCTTATGCGTGGATCTTCTAAACATCGTCAGGTCATACTGTCATTGATCCATTACCTATCAAGTATAGGCCTTGCCGGAAAGCTCTAATTATTCGAGGTCTCACACAGCACAGCCTTGATTTACCTGATGCTGCAAAGTAAATAATTTTATCAAGTTCACGAGCAAACAATTTTTTTTCATATCTTTCTTCTCTCTCTTGTGAAATCTTTGTGTCTCCTTTCCCATTCCTATACACAGTTGCATGCCAGCGATGTATAGATGCCGGCGAAAATCTCTGTTTTTCTAATAAAGAGTTTCTCTCTCACAAAACATTAATCCGCTCATTATTGGCTGACCCTGCTGAATGGGTATGAGCCATGCTTGAGCTGTCACCAACATCATCATCTTCAACAGCCAAGTACTGGTTGTTCTTTCGCCAAGATGCTTCTCATCGTGCTGCTGACTGCTGTGTTGGCCTGCCTCTCATCTCTCTTCATGGAAGGCGAGTCGTGGCAAAAAGACTAGTAGTGAAGATTGGGCCAGCAATGGGTTCGTGCTTGTATTGGAGGAACAGCTTTGAAAAGACAGATAAGGACAAAAAGAGACACAGCGCCTTTGTCGTGTCTTCCTTAGTCCTAGTCTCTTTTTTTAATGCTGCTCTTTTATCACAAATAAGATCATATTTTCATTTTTTAACAGCTCTGTAACCCTAGAGTAGCCTGTGCCACAGGTCTGTCTCGGTCATGTGACGTGTAAGTGAGCAGCAATTTATATATTTAAGAATGCAAGCAGCGTATAGCAGACTTCGCTAACATATGAATTATAGTTGAAGAGGATGAAAGCAGCGCGCGCAAGTTTTCACTAATCCAGACGGCCATAGGCCTGTGCAAGGAAGGCGGGGAGGCAAGCGGAAAGCACCCGTCCAATCAATTTATGGAGGAGTCGGGGCGAAATTGATGCTACTTAGTATCACTTCGTAAGCGGGGAGAGCAGTGACCAGCCTTTACCTCCCCCCATTTCGCGGCACCATTGCAAAGGAATACTGCGCACATGTGCAGTGTTCTGGCGGCTCGTCATTCACCATATCGCCATTTTCTCGAGTAGCTAGACCCGTTTCGTGTTCCTCAAATGACCATAGTAGACCACAAAAAGGATCTTCCCTATGTTGGGTCCTATTCATAAGGTTGTAGAGAGCAGTACAAAGTATAACCGTGAACCTATTTCAACACTCGTCCCCAATTTGCCTAACTTCAGCGCTTCGTGTTTTGTTGAGGCTGACAATTTTTGCCCATTCGCTTACGCGAAACAATTATTCGTCGAAGAAAGATTGTGAGCCATAGTTTGTTAAAACTTAAAAGTATGTGAGACTGCATGTAATCTGGTAGCCTGAGCTCTGTGTTGAGCTAGTCATGAAGCTGTTTTGAATGCTGTTCCTTGGCTCACGCGTGCACCACTACTGTATTGATGCCGTAGCTTCTGTTTATTAAAGTCCTTTTTTGTCGTTTAATCGCCTTGGCTACGTCGCCGAGTCCTCAGATTTGGCGTAGTCATTCACGAATCATGCCGAAAAAACCGGAGCCACTCGTCCATATCGCGTGAGTTGACGTTTTGTACTAGATGCCCGCCTCTCTGGTTTTGCCTGCCCTAAGCCTTTTTCGAGCTTGCACAACCGTCCACCAAGCGCACTGCCGCTTATAAACTGGAATGAGACCACTGTGGGAGACCTGTACGATTTCACAACGAACTTTATACGCTGAGAGCTTTCACGCCGTAACCCGGAGACGACTGGCTGGAAGGAACACATGACTGAACACTTGCTTCATGACATCGCCCACAACCATCAGCAGTCTGGTGGTCCCGACAAAACACCAGAGCAGTCAATTTCAAGTACGCAAGTGCTGAGCAATCTACTACACCAGTTCATGACATCGTTACAACGGCTGACCGTTGCAGTTCAAGTCACTACGTTGTCTGAAGTTTCGACTTCGCTGCCAACATTTAGAGGTGACAGTAGCATTTCAGCTCACCATTGGCTTTAAGAACCCGAGCGAACCCAGGGATTGGTGTCATGTATATCATCTCCTCCCCTCGTCATAGCACTTCGCAAGCTCCATGGCCGTGCTGCAGATTGGAAGACTTCTAGACTGCGTTCGAGAGCCAGTTAGGTGACAAGCTGACGCTTTTGCAGTGGTAGCACATAGTCACAAGGCACGTAGTTACTCCGTGAGAGCCTCGTTGACTACACTTTGGCGAACTTGCGCGTAATTTCAATTGGTCCTGTCCAAGCGTCATATCCTCAGTGCATTGAATAGACCCTAAAGGGCGTGCGCGACGCAAACTTCGCAAAAACTGTCCCTGCATAACGGCCCTCCGAGTGTGAGTGTTTCTTGCTATCGTAACCCAACTCGAATGAACTTTGGAGCATGCCACTGTTCTCGCAAATAAGCCGCCAATTGCTGCAAGAATATCAACGTACACGAGCACCTCCATACACGAGCAGATTGGTTATATGAACAACAGATTTTAGTCACCAATTTATCCGGCTTATTCACCAGTCTCGTGTAGCATTTCCTTGTTACCAATGGAAGAACAAGACCGTTACTTTGCAATCAGCTTAAAAAAATGATGCACCTGCTTATCGCCCCAAGAACAACAAAAGCAAGGCCACATGCTAACCTTTTCTGCCAAACTGGCCATTTTACATCCAAGTGCCATTTTACATCCATTTTACATCCATTTCAAATAAAATGCTAAGGGCCAGCAAACGAGCCTTCCTTCTACGGCCTGCCTTCAAGCCTCAGAAGCGCTTGAGGAACCATTTTTGCAGTGCGCTTTTAATTACAGCCGATTTTTCACTTCTGAGCCCTGCTGATGCAATGCCAGAAAGTGTTTCTGAATACGCAATGCTCTCGCTGACCGTTGTTGGGTTCACGAACCTGTTACCATGGTCCAAGCCACCCATATCTGTGGAAGTGATGGGGCCATCATGCCAGTTGGTGCATTATGTACTTACATCCCGGTGGGGCCTCTTTCTGCAGTTCACGAGGTTCCAGTTCTGGCTAGAAACCCTTTGCTTTTGATCCTGGGAGAAAACTGGTTTGAAGTGGCTCACGCTGAACTTATTGTCCGGTCACCTCATCCAATGTAAATTCGCCATCCCACCACGGGCGTTATCATACGATGCCCGGAGAAGTTGCTGCCAAGAATGTCTCATGCTGTTGTGCTGCCCAGTAGCTTTAAGCCGTTTTTGCACAAGCAACATCTTCTACAGACACTTCGCCTTTTTCGCCATTGCCGCACAACCCCAGCGACGATTTCTTTCAGAGCCAATTTATAGCTTCATGTTGAAAACTCAAGATTCAAGAAGCGATGGCTGGACCCAGGCCATTGCCAGAGAGTTGCCTCTCCAAACAAATGCATTGAAAACCAAGACGCAAAATATTGGCCCCGTATCTGCATGTAATCTGCGAATGTCGTCGAAAGACGATAGTCTTGCGTGTGAAGACAGTGAACAAAACATTTATTTGATGTTCTGCGCAAGAAAATCGGCGAATGGTGTTCTGGAGGTGCTGCGTTAAAGTGCCTCGAGCGTGCAGCGGATGGAATGAGCGCATCCAGTCACGTCACACATGAGACATGAGCGCCATCTGGCAGTTTTTTTTTTTTTTGAAAACAAAGCGCGTGGCCCTAAGACGAGCATGCGCGCCCGTCTCAGAGGTGATAAGGTGTAGAATGCAAGGCGACGTGTAAGGGCCACCACCGTGTCTTCTTAGCAAAGCGTTGAAAACAATCGCGTTTCCGTGCAAGCGTTGCATTGTCAGCGCAGCGTTATAAGCGCTACGGCCTTTAGAATTACTTTTCTATGTCTTGATTGATTTGTGGGGTTTAACGTCCCAAAACCACCATTTGATTATGAGAGACGCCGTAGTGGAGGGCTCCGGAAATTTTGACCACCTGGGGTTCTTTAACGTGCACCCAAATCTGAGTACACGGGCCTACAACATTTCCGCCTCCATCGGAAATGCAGCCGCCACAGCCGGGAATCAAACCCGCGACCTGCGGGTCAGCAGCCGAGTACCTTAGCCACTAGACCACCGCGGCGGGGCTACTTTTCTATGTCTTTTCTAGTAAAAGACGAACATGCAGAATATATACATGTTGTTACGGTACTTCATATAGGCGCAATAATTGCTTTTTAACTGACAATCGCACACGTATGAACGCTGATTCTTGAGCAACATTGGGAGGCGCTGCGGTTGGCCGTTCAAGGTATTGGCTAGTGCTGTTTAGAGTACCCGGTTCGCGGTAACGGTGGACAAACAGAAAAATGTACAGGCAGACAGACAGACAGACAGAAAGACAGACAGACAGACAGACAGACCGGCAGACAGACAGACCGGCAGACAGACAGACAGACAGACAGACAGACAGACAGACAGACAGACAGACCACAGATTTTGCGTCGAAGGTCTCCAAGGAAGACTATCGTCTTTAAAAAAATCCAATGCAAGCATTTACTCGGCTGTACTAGAACGTGTGAATTCTGTAAATGAGCCCCGACAGCATCTCAGCTGTATGATAGAAGCTCTCCGAGATAACCGACCAGCTGTTGGTGCGCCCCTTGCCAAAAAACAAGCTGTGAAGCCAGTTGCTTAGTCACGCAAGAACAAGCGACACAAGCCAAGACAGCCTTGTCATTGCGAAAAACACGAAAGCGCAAAAGGCACACTAGGTTGTTGCTTGCTTCTACCGCGACGACCAAGTCGACTACAGCAAGCTTCACTGACTGACTCGTCAGCTGGTACAGATATGACCCAAGGTTGAAAAGGAAGAGTAGGAAGTAGTCCGTCTACTGGAAGCGAAGGCATAAAAGGTAAATCGCCTTAAGAAATGTGAAATGTGCCGTGCGAAACAGGCTCAGGAGTAGTGGAAATGTCACTGGGCTCTGGACAAGACAAAAAAATCAAAGTTATAGGTGACCAGTTTCGCTGAAGACACAGCTGAAACGGTGCGAGAAGAGGAGATAGAACAGGCGCAAGAAGTGGAATCCACGCACTGGGCATGAGAAGCAACGTCTGACAGAATGCCAGCAGGAACGTCAGTACAAGGTGAAGGTACACAAACAGGCCCAGCTTCAGACCAACAAGAAGCGACTGAAGAAGAAGGATCACATTGTGTCAGCATTCGAGAACAATATGGATGTTTTGGTGGCTTCAAGGTTATGAGACGAAAAAAATGGGGTGGGGTGTGATATCAAAAGCCCATCGAGGATTAACAAAAATCGGATGTGAGACAGCGTGTAGTCTCCCAGCCTTGTGCTAGATGTTGAGCTAGTCGCGACATGGCTTCGTATGTTGTTCCTAGGCGCAATAGCGCACCAAGAGTGTATTGATACCGTATCCCCTCTTTATTTACGTCCTTTTTGCCATATAATCGCAGTGCTCACGTGTCACCAAATCATCACGAATAATTGTAAGTTCTGCCCCCCCCCCCCCGCGTCTTCCCACCAAAAAGAATTTGTGTAGACATTCCACCCAATCACATTTGCTCTCTGTCAAGCACATTCCGCGTCTTTAAGGTGGGTGGTTTTCCCACGCAGACACGCGTTGATGTCATAAACTTTCTGATGAAATTAAGCACGCATTCTGACATCCCAGTTGAAGCAATATCTTTAGTAGGGACTTTAACTTTTTAATGAATAATTTGCGTAGCTCTTACATTAGTAGCGAAAAAGTAATTATAAGTCAACATCGAACACCACCCACACGATTTCTTCGTGCAGACAAGTGGCAGGCCCACCGTAGCTTCAGCAGCATAACATATATTCATTTTTGTCTGTTACCGCCTATAGCCACCCATCAGTGACTTCTATTGGCCCTTCTTTCTTATTTCATCATATTGTCTGCTGATTTTCGTTACCACGTACGTGCTGCCGACAGCCTACACGATGCTCTGATACCTATGCGGCACTTGATGCCCAAGGTAACACTTTAGTGCGTCGTTCATATTCATCATTGATGGAAAGGCCTGCTTGCTTCCGCCAGCTGCACAGTTTGCTGGGGAGAATGAAGGCTATTTCCGGGTTCTATTACGAAGAAAAAATGAAGTATTTTCTGAGAACTCCTTTAATTTGATGCTCACGAGTCCGGTTCTCATACAACAACTCAAGGCTGTCCATAAGGCCCACGACGCAGCGGTGAGGCTGGGCCTCCCCGTCCCAACGGGAGGCGGCCCGCGATCCTACACCTATAAAACGGGGGTGGAATCCTTCAGGACCCCAATAAACGTTTTTCATCCATCCATCCGTCTGGAACAAAAGTGTTAGGTTCTCGTCAATGCGTTTTGAAATATTGTTCGAGTTACCTGTTTTAAAAACCATCACCTCGATGAACAGTGTTGCCATCTTCGAAAGCTTTTCAATGCTGCTTAGCACTGCCCAATGCAGTACACTACAGTGTTGCGGTGAAGCAGCGTAACAAATCTCTAGCTCCGAAGCCTCTTGTTCGGGCTTGTTCCGCTAAGCTGGCACCCGTTACCACTCTTTTCTCCCTGCAACGGCTGAGCTGCGAAGCATTGCAGGCTCTATGTTAGGCGTACATTACAACTCCACATCTATACATCAGCTGCGCGTACACTCAGGCACGTTTGATTCTGCTCGCGTTTGGAACCTTCGGAGACTAATTCGCAATTGTTTGTGGCGACGGGCATCAGCTTCAAAGCTATGGACTCGCGAGAACTATGAAAGCTATGGATCAGCTTCAAAAGATGGACTCGCGAGAACGAACAGTTGAAAAGTGCGAAAAAGACATGGTTCATCTCCCTCTATGAAAATTGGTGTAGCACAAAAGTGAAACGCGTCTTTACAGAGGTAGTTGATCGCTTATTGGGCATTGTTTCAGCAACAGCAACAAATTGCCAAATCACGGTAAGAACAGCAAACAACTCAAAACTTGAAGCTCACATCCCAAGCAGAAAGCACGCACAAAATTAGTATACAGAGGACGAACGAGCACTAACGAATGCTGCAGCTCGACACCTACAGTGCTCTGCACAAACAGAACAAAGCACGAAACGAGCGCACAGATACACACAGGACAAGCACGACTAACTCTCAAAATTGCTCTTGTGTCATGTGTCAGTCACGTGCTTCTTTTGTAAGCGTGGCCGCAGCAGCGTTCAAATTGACCTTCGTCCTCTTCTGAATGATGAGTTTGATAAGCGCATGCGCCGTAGAGACCATGCTTCGTGGAGGTGGCGCTTAGTTGATTGATATGTGGGGTTTAACGTCCCAAAACCACTATATGATTATGAGAGACGCCGTAGTGGAGGGCTCCGGAAATTTAGACCACCTGGGGTTCTTTAACGTGCACCCAAATCTGAGCACACGGGCCTACAACATTTCCGCCTCCATCGGAAATGCAGCCGCCGCAGCCGGGATTCGAACCCGCGCCCTGCGGGTCAGCAGCCGAGTACCTTAGCCACTAGACCACCGCGGCGGGGCAGGTGGCGCTTAGTTGAGGTGATGACCCTTCAGAGCGTGCCAAACGTGAACCCGAAGCGTCATCTCGCCACTGATAATGAAAACGCGCCAAAGTTTCGAAGCACTGTGGACTCCCAAAAGGTGTGCGATATATATAAAGGGCTTCCCATTAGCACTACAGACAACGTACGCTTTGTAGCGTAGTGGTTAGCCCCGTGCACTCGGAATCAAAAGATTGCTGGTTCGATTTTGCGCGACAATTTCTTGCCTTGTGCTTTTTTTCTTTGCGTTATTGTCGTAAATATTTTTCAATGACATTTCCGTCACAGCATTGGGTCAGCGGAGTCCCGGTGGACGCCGTCGTGGTGCATTGTTTAACATTTTCGTGTTAAAACAATGCTCCGAAGGATCACTTAATAGGCCGTGATTCTGCTGAGCAGCCTATTGGTCCTTGAAATAGGCTGACTAGCCTTTCGATAAAGATTGCCATCCTCACCCGTTTCTTTCGTGTCGCAGGAGGGCATGCGCAGCCACGTCAGAGGGTCCCACCCAGCTGGATCAAAAACTTCGATGACGAAAAGGTCCACAGCTACACCTTTGGGATGTACTACATCGACCCGAATTCTTTCAAGGTATTTCAAGTATAGAAGTGGTAGTAGCAATAATAAGATTAGCAATCTACTTCTTCTAGCGCTAACTGTAGTCACTTATACAGAGCTGTGGTTCTTCGTTCTTTCAATGTACAACTTATCACGCTTCTTCCAGGTCGGTACCATGGCCAATGGCGAAGAGACGTACCTGTGCATGGTGCCATTGGAGTTCGTGAATAACGAGACCCTGCTGGCGAACAAGCGGTATCGCGAGGTGACCCACATGCCAGGCTACAGCTCCCTGGAAAGTGGGCTCTGCCGTGCCTTCTTCCTGGGCCCCAGCCTGGTCTACCCGACGCGCACCATCGTCACGGCGTCCGTATTTCGAGTACGTCAGTGGTGATCGAGCTCCTTACCCAACACGCAACACTACTGCTATATTTCTGCCGTTCAAGAGACACTAAAACACAATATCTTGGTTTACGTTGGAAAATGACACTCCGAGAACTCTGATGCCATATCTTTCGCTATCATTACTTCAATATTGGCCGAGAAAATTGAGGTTCAAGTTTCATTTTTAAGTGTTGATTCGGAACTTTTCGCGTGACTTCAGAAATTTTAGAATGTATTCTTCGTGATTTCATTACAATAGCTCAATGAAATTTCCTGAAACGTCGTGTGCAAGCTCAGTCGCATTTACAGATGATAATGGTCTTCGATTTCATTGATTTGAAGCTACTTCAGGCTCCGTTTAAGCCTTCGGATTTTGACGTCATGGTGTTTGGTGCGGAAATCTCATGATGATGTTCCCATCAGCAAGTTTTTTACGCGTTTTAACTCTTACAAACGTTGCTCCGTGGAAACAGTAGTGTTTTCGGGATTGTGAAATTATACGTTAAAAATGTGTCCTTTTGAAGACTCTGTATGCAGCCATGACATACAGGCCACGTTGACCTCAACATACAAGATATGTTCTCGTCCAATTTTACTAGCACTAAACAGCTACACAAAATGCCTATTGACACCCCAATATTCTACATTAGGTGCACTTTTACAGCGAAATCTGTTATGAGATCACAACTAGCGTCACGCGCAGTTTTATGCCGCTGGTGTCCGCTACCGCATCGCAATAGCGCCAGTGCCCTAGCACCAATGACACAGTGGCGTTCGAACCCGGGTGCGCTGGGTGCCAGCCCAGTATTCTAACACCGAGCTACGCCGGTGATTGTGACTTGTTGGCAAACTTGCCTTAGGTGGGCTTGATGTTGGGAGAGCAATCACGTTAATATGACTTATAAAGCCTTTCAAAACAGCGAAAGAACAGCCAGTCATCGCACAATGCGAATAGTGTAACAAGAGGGTCGTCGAACGCTCCAACCCATTTCAAAAGCTGTTTCGTGGTCCCTTATTTACTGTGGCGCATACCCACTTCAGCAATAATTTCTCATTGTCGTCAGCCACTGCACGAACAATAACCACTGAATTCCGTGCTAACGTTTAGCTGATACCACGCTTCTCAGAAGAATAACGAAAAATTGCATAGCGGATGCCAGCCTACTACCCAACAAACTTCTTATTAATGCCTTACTGAGTACTAAGCTAGTGTACTTGCAGTAGCTACCCAATGAGTGTTTAGAAAAGGCTATTAAAGGCCGCTCTGCAAGCTTTCGCTGTGACTGTGCTGCGCTTTCCGTACAGGCCTGGCAGTTCTTTTCTTCAACCTTCTGTGATTTGCATTGATCTCTTTGCAATAACAATTGCCGATCGCTATGGTCTCAGCCCATTTCACTACGTTACGCGCATTTCATACGCCACATTTTCTTCAACGCATTTTGCTCGACTATTTGTACATACCCGCCACAAAGTAAACAAATTATTGTAACGCAGCATTGAAACAGTGCACAAAAGAAAGAAGGAGCGGCACGAGGAATCACGAGGGAACCAACGACTGGAAGGATTTTTTTTTGCGACCGGTGTCTCCGTTCTTATTTTTTGAGGTTTATTGGTAACGTAGCTCAGCTTGCTCATCTACTGACGCGCTTGATCCGCAAGAACACCAAATACCGATGGACCACTCAGGGTGAAACTGCCTTCGAGCAGCTGAAGTTCTTAGTCCGTTCCGGGCCACATTGTCGTCATTTTGACTCGGAGGCACTCAGGAAACGTCACACAGACGCTTGTGGTATCGGTGTAGCCGCTGCGCTCGTTCATTTTCATGACGGACGTGAACTGGTTGTCGCGTGTGCAAGTCGTACATTGATGAGCGTTGAGAGAAATTCTACATTCGTAGATCTTCCAATGACTTGCGATTGCTTTCGCCATCCAATAACTCAGACCTTATTTGTGTGACCAACATATCAAGATTGTCACAGATCACCATTTTCTGTGTTGGTTTGTCGGACTACGCGACTCACTTGGCCTATTCGATGAATGTGCAGTGTGGCTCCAAAATAAACTTCTCTGTTCCTTGCAAGAGTGGTCGCTGCACATTAACGCCGTCTGCTTACATCGTTTTCCATTTGAGAATGCTGGCTCTGATGACAATTTCGACAACTATTTGGCTGTAATCTCCTCCGACTTCCCTAGTTCGGATGCGTTCGGTGACGAGAAATTACGCCCCCTTTACCTCAGCGACCCATAACTCTGAATGCACCACCCCATTTGCGATTCATGTCGCCTTGCATTATCGCAAGAATTACTCCTGCAATGGCGCTCCATTGCTCCTCGTCGGCCCCGAAAATCTGCGCCTGATTCCGGGCAATACATACCATCATCACATATGAAGGAGCTGTCAGTTTTTCCACCTGGCTTTCTTTGTAGTGAACGCATTTACAGCAGCACGAGCGCTAGTTTTTTTTCGGCATCCTTAAGTGAGTACGCCGCAACTGGCGTTGGTATAGCGGCATCGGAAGATAACTTGGCACCCTGAACACGACTTGGAATTATTAAAAAAGCATTTTTTGGTGGTCGGGATCGATAATATAAGTTTTCTATGGGTACTTGACATGCACCGAATAATTTAAAATGAACCAACTTTGCAGGTCGCCCAAAGTTTTTTCTAAATATTCCCCAATCAAGCCACGCCTTGGCTTTTGCAATTATTGTATATTAAAAATATAATCAGCTTTTTTTGTACCTACGCTTATCACATTGTTTGTTCTTCTTTAGTTCAAATTACCCAGCTAATAATTACGTTGTACACATTACAGAAAGTTCAGGTAAGAAAATCGTATACATAAGAAAACGTAACAATAAGTGCGAGAAAATTTATTGCAAAGCACTGGCTTCAATTACGCAAACTGCGCAAGAGCTCAAGGCCATCGGTGACCTTGAAAAAAGAATAGGAAGGACAAATACCCCCGTGACCACTTCACACGTACCGACGTCGAGCATGAAAAGGCTTTGGTAGAACATATTCGATTGACACGTAGAACGTTTGGGTTTCACTCTAGCTCGAGATAAGATTTCATTTTTGCCATCTATAATTTTAACGACAACACGACCGACAGCAGCGCCGTATTTATTGTGGCACGGTCTTCTTAACTCTATCGCGCCATAATATTTTCACTTTCACTGCGTATCACTTGTGGTGCATACCCGCAATCTACAAGCCGCAGTTTTATTTTATGAGCCAGACGTGACTCGGGAAGATTCGTGTCCTCCGGGACATGCATGTCATGTTAGTCATTCGCTATGCTGTCAATTGTGTTGTTGACGCAACAATATATTATTAATACTGTAAGACAGTAGCAGCGTTGGAGTCTTTACGGCGTTTATTAGGCCGAATCGCCTGATCAACCCTTCGAACGAAGACGACGTTTTTGTGATGACGATTATACACAGATGAAGAAGATGAAGGTCAAACGTTGTCAATATTACGCTTACACTAATTTCCCCCTCGTGCAGAAGTGGCCAATCAGGCCGCTGTGTATAACGGTGGTGTACGGCGCACGAATGGTTTTAAGCGCGACACGTGAACAACCTCTGTACCACGCAAACGGCCGTCGGAAGGCATGACAAGAGGGGTTACTCGATAGTTAACAGCAGACGTCTGCTCGACTATAGCGTAGGGGCCGATGAAACGTGAGTGAAACTTATCACACAGGCCGGGAACCCGCGCTGGGGTTCACAACAGTACTTCGTCTCCAGTATTGAAGTGAACTACGCGGTGGACGCCATCGTAGCGAGTCTTCCGCTCTTGTTGGCTTCTCTGTGTATTGAGGTGGGCACGTCGGCGACAATCGGCCAGGCAAGAGATTAAGTGCTCCCTCGAAGACGTTGACGAGTTCGCAGGGACGTCAAAAAAGGAGATGTCGAGCGGAGATATTGGTTGACGGCCATAGACGAGAAAGAATGGGGAATAGCCTGTGGTGCGCTGCGTAGCGGTATTGTACGCAAAAGTCACGAATGGCAGCATGGTATCCCAGTTGGTGTGGTCGGCGTTGATATACATAGATATCATGTCGGTCAAAGTTCGATGGAAGCGCTCTGTGAGGCTGTTAGTCTGGCGATGGTAGCTGGATGTCGTCTTATGAATCGTATTACATGCGTGGAGGACTTGTCCGAGTAGTTTCGAGAGAAACGCCTTGCCGCGATCGCTCAATAAGATGCGTGGTGCACCGTGTCTTAGAAAAATTGCCTCCAGAAAAAAATGTGGCAATGTCCTCTGCTGATCCTGAAGGAAGTGCAGCTGTTTCGGTGTACCTTGTTAAGTGGTCAACTGCTGTGACAATCCAGCGCTTGCCGCTTGCTGATATTGGTAGCGGTCCGTAGAGGTCAATGCCAATGACATCGAAGGGACCGTCAGGACACGGAAGAGGTTGTAGAAGACCGGCCGGGGAGGAAGTGGGTCGCTTGTGGCGTTGGCATAGCGAGCATAACGCAACATATCACGCTACGCAGTTGGAAAGGCCAGGCCACACAAAACGACTGCGGATGCGTTCATAGGTTTTTGAAAACTGAGATGACCAGCCTTGTGGTCATCGTGAAACGCCTCCAAAATCTGCGCCCTCAGGGAACGGGGAGCAACAGGAACCCAGCGCTGTCCTTCGGGGTGGAAGACAAAGCAGCAAAGAATTGAGTTTTCAGTCTTGAAGTTCCGCAGCTGTCGATGGGTGCGAGCGTTGGGAGGACAAGAGGAGCCTTGAAGGCGCTGCATTATATAGCGACAGTAAGTGTCGCTGCGTTGGTGGGATGCAAACGTCTCGTTGTTGAAGGTAGAAAGAAAATCGACAGCGGCGAGTGAATGAACTGACGGAGACACTTTGATGGCTTCACCCACAGTTGGCGACAGGCCAGGAGTGCCTGATGAGGATTGCAAAGGACAGCGGCTAAGGGCATCGGCATCGTTGTGTTTCTTGCCGGATTTGTAGATAACGTCAAACTCGTATTCTTGGAGACAAACTATCCAGCGACCGAGACGTCCAGACAAATTCTTTAACGTCGACAGCCAGCACAAAGCGTGGTGGTCAGCGACCACGGTAAAGTGGCGGCCGTGAAGATATGGTCGAAACTTCTGAATGGCCCAGAGAACGGCGAGACACTCCTGCTCAGTGATGGTGTAGTTTTTCTCTGCTGCTGTGAGGGTGCGACTTGCGTATGCGATCACACGTTCGTCATAACGCTCTGCTCGTTGCAGAAGTACAGCGCCGAGTATGTGTCCGCTGGCATCAGTATGGAAAAGAGCGCGTGCGGCGTTATCGAAATGACAAAGCACTGGCTCAGACGTGGGGGCACGTTTCAAGGTGTCAAAAGACATTTGGCATTTGTCCAACCATACATATGACGCTCCCGAAGAAAGGAGTTGTGAAGTGGCGCAGCAATGGTGGCGAAGTCTCGTATAAATCACCTCAAGTACGACGCAAGGCCAAGAAAGCTTCGGAGCTCTTTGACGCGTTGAGGCACCAGGAAGTGAAGAACGGTGGTAATCTTGTCGGGATCAGGCCGGATTCCATCTTTGCTGACGAGATGTCCGAGTACTTTAATACTTTTGCTAGCAAAGTGGCACTTCTTGGTGTTGATCTGAAGGCCAGCAGCTGCGAGACACGTCAGAACTTCATCTAGGCGCTGCAAGTGCTGTTCGAATGTTGAAGAATATATGACGATGTCGTCAGGGTAACATAAGCATGTTTTCCACTTAAGGCCCCGCAATACAGTGTCTATCAGTCATTCAAATGTTGCTGACGCATTGCAGAGGCCGAAAGGCATGACGTTAAATTCGTAAAGCCCGTCGGGTGTGGCAAAGGCAGTTTTTTCCTTGTCATCCTCGTGCATTGGAATTTGCCAATAACCGGAGCGCAGGTCAAGGCTCGAAAAATATTCCGCTCCTTGTGAAAAATCTAAGGCATCATCAATGCGAGGCAAGGGATATACGACTTTTCTGATTACATTATTTAATGCGTGGTAGTCAACGCAGAATCGCACCGAACCGTCTTTTTTTTCTTATGAGAACGACAGGTGACGACCAAGGGCTTGAGGAGGGGCGGATGATGTTTTGCTTGAGCATATCACCAACATGCTTGTCGATGATATCGCGTTCGCTGGAAGAAACACGGTATGGTCGACGACGGACAATAGAAGTTTCGTCGGTGTGTATGCGATGAGCCACCGCAGAAGTCTGGCTTAGAGCAGTGGAATGTACGTCGAAAAAAAATTTATGCTTAGACAACAACGCCAGTAGTTAGTCTGCTTGCGGGGGAGTGAGATCCGTGCTGATGGCATTGACGAGAGCCGAAGTAGGTGTAGCATCTGTAGGTATTGAACGTGATTCCACCAGACTGGTATCCGAAGCCACTACAGAGATAGGTTGTGTGTCAACACTGGAAACTACAACAGTGCCCTTGGTCAGCAGAATCGGCTCAATGGTGATATTCAGTACTGCGAGAAATGCGGTGCCGTATGAGAAGCGGACAAGACTCGATAAAAGTGCAATCCCTCTGGATAGACAACGGGCTGATGGACTGACTAGGACGTCACCGTGGTCAATGAAGTCAGACATAACCGTGATAACGTGCTCGTGGTTAGGTGGCACAAGGAAGTCATTGGCTGTTCGTAGCCGGTCACGTGATAATTTCGGGGAAGTATCATCCGTCTCTCGCATATGTATGAGTCGTTGTTGACACGATATGGAAGCAGTGGCATCAGAAAGAAAGTCCCATCCTAAAATAACCATAAAAGCACAAGAATTCAGCACGGCAAACTGAATATGATGCCGGATCCCATCAATGACAACTTAACGGAGCACTGTGCTGATGGCCGCATCTGTGAGTCATTTGCGCTACGTAAGAGAGTGCCAGTATAAGGTGTGGTAACCTTACGTAGACGAGTACAAAAATCCGCATGAATAACAGAAATAGGAGCCCCCGTGTCCACCAATGTCTGAAGTGGTACCCCTTCCGCATACACTAATAACAAGTTGGCGGGGCCCTCTGGAGGTCTTGGTGTTTGTTCGAGCGATGCAGCTTTCCTTCAAAAAACTGCACCAGCTAGTTTTTCGAGTGGTAGTCTGAAGTAGGTACAGCCGGTCTCAGAGGAGATGTTGAGCGTCGTAGGGGTGAAGGGGACCGGCGGCGTCCGGGAAAGCAGGGGCTAGGTGCGGCGAGTTGAGAAGTCGGAGAGAAGGAACGTGTCGTAGGGCGTCGCTGGTACTGGTTCGGGGATGGCTCCGAATCCCTTTTGTAAACATCGTAGCCATGGCGTTCGTCCTGTGGGCGCTTGCGGCAAAATTGTGAAATATGACCCCGAATGCCACAATAGTAACGCATTGGGCGAGGCGAGCGCCAGGGAGCGTAGTGTGCTGGAGCTGTCACAGGCGCTGGTACTGGCGCTGGAACAGGCGAGTGTGGTGCAAATGCTGCAACGTTGGACTGCGCAGGAACGGGATGCGCGTGCTGAACCAAGGCAGGTGGCATGGCAGCGACTTGCGCATACGTCATGGGTGCATGGTGTTGGTGGCGCCGTAGTGTTCGATGAGAGAGCGCCAGCCACGTATGAGAGCTCCTCTTTGGTGATGTCACGCAGACCAGCAGATTGAGAGTGAGGCCGAGGGGCGGGTGCACATGACAACCCTTGCGCTTGAAGTTCCTCGCGAATCAGAGTGCGAATCAGTGCGCGCAAATCCGCATCCAAGGAAGGCCGGCTGTCACTGGCGTCTGGGTAGTCTGGGTGCAATCGAATGGCTTGGAGTTCATCAAGATGCTGACATGTCGTAATGACGTCCTCAACGGTGGTGGGGTTTTTAACAGCCAGAGCATTAAACGCGACATGGCCTATCCCTTTGATGATGTGGCGAACACGATCAGCTTCTGTCATCGACGAGTTCACGCGGTGGCAAAGGGCAAGGACGTCTTCAATGTACGAAGTGTATGTCTCCCCGGGAAGTTGGGCACGCCCATCGAGCTTTCGTTCGACACTTCGGAATGAATTTTCGGTTTTTCAAAAATCCTACGGACTTGTTGAACAAAAGTAGGCCAATCCGGGAAGCTGCTCTCGTGGTTAAAAACCACGTTTTCGCGACATCGGACAGATAGAAGGTGACGTGACGAAGTTTTTGAGGCTCATCCTATTGCTTGTAAACACTGGTCATGTCGTATTCTTTTAGCCGTACCTCGACGTCGTCGCGTGGAAGACCACAGAAGATGGGTGGGTCCCGCTGCCGGGCGTTGACAATCCACGCAGGAATGGTTTGTTGGACAGGGATGCTGGATGTTCCGGGCAGCTGTTCTTCAGCCATGACAGCGGACGGGGGAAGCAAGCGGCCACCCGAATGAAGCTCCCGGGGAACGTGACGTCGCAGAGGACTTGGGGATCGAAGCAGCTCCACAACTCTGTAAGACAGTAGCAGCGTTGGAGTCTTGACGGCATTTATTAGGCCGAATCGCCTGATCAACCCTACGAACGAAGACGACGTTTTTTGTGATGATGATTATATACAGATGAAGAAGATAAAGGTCAAACGTTGTCAATATTGTGCTTACAATACTGTTATTAATATTATTATGTGTTTTGCGTTCTGAAACAAACATATGATTATGAGAGGCGCCGCGGAGAGAGGCTCTTGAAGTTTCAACCATCTGGTGTTTTTTACGTGCAATGACATCACGCAGCACACGGACCTCTACTATTTTGCCTCTATCTAAATGTCACTGCCACGACCGGGATAGAGTCTGTGACTTTTGGGTCAGCAGTCGAGTACTATAAACACTGCTTTCTCGACGGCGTACGTTTTTGGTGCAATCTGGGCCTCCTGCAGTGTGCCAATTTTCTGTCATATCAAGTAAGAGAGACTGCAACGGGAGCGCACAGATGCAAGCGGCTAGATATAAATTATAGTAACTGCTGAGTTACGTCCCAAAACAACGTAATTAATATGCAAGACACAGTAGTGGAGGGCTTCGGAAGTATCGACCACCTGGCGTTTCTAACGTGCGACTATAGCTAAGTACAAGGATCCCAGGACTATTCACCTTCACCGAAGACATGGATGGATGGATGGATGGATGGATGGATGGATGGATGGATGGATGGATGGATGGATGGATGGATGGATGGATGGATGGATGGACGGACGGACGGATGGATGGATGGATGGATGGATGGATGGATGGATGGATGGATGGATGGATGGATGGATGGACGGACGGACGGACGGACGGACGGACGGATGGATGGATGGATGGATGGATGGATGGATGGATGGATGGATGGATGGATGGATGATGGATGGGTGGATGGGTGGGTGGACGGATGGATGGATTGATGGATGGATGGATGGATGGATGGAGTCATGTTCTCACATGACACGCATCTCATGATTATCATGTTCGCGCCAGTCACATACCTTCGTCATTCATTGACATCACGTAATACCAAATTTGACATATGTGAAGCTAGCGAAACGGCTGCCAGAGCATCATGAGTATGGCATGTAGTCATGTTGTTACTTGACACGTATTTCATGATTATCGTGTTTGCACCACTCACATACCTTCGTCCTCCATTCACGTACCGTAATACCAAATTTGGTATAAGTGATGCTAGCGAAACAGCCACCAGCGCATCATGAGCGTGGCATGTAGTCATGTGGTTACATGCCACGCATGTCATGATTTTCATGTTAGGGTCTGTCGCTTGTGTTCGCCATGCAATCATCTCATACCATACCAGTTTTGCCACATGCCACGTGAACTAAACCACCGCAAGAGCTGCAGGACGATGAAATGTAAATCATGACATACAGACATACATATCATACTTTTCATGTTATGACCAGTCAAATATGTTTCTCAAACAGTCATGTTATGCCATAGCAAGTTTGGTATCGATGCCAGTATTGAAACGGTCAGAAGAGCTAAATGTCGTCGGTGGCTAGATAGATAGATAGATAGATAGATAGATAGATAGATAGACAGATAGATAGATAGATAGATAGATAGATAGATAGATAGATAGATAGATAGATAGATAGATAGATAGATAGATAGATAGATAGATAGATAGATAGATAGATAGATGTCGCCAAAGTTCGCTAAGCAATGCTTCACATTTAATTGCAGAAGTCCTAAATGCTCGCTTAACAAACTGACATGTTTTTTTTTGCATTTGCCTATGACCACTCGAAGACGAGATCATAGTTGTTTTTTTTCCTCGGTAGATATACTGTTCCACACCCACCCACCCCCTTCCGATTGCTGTCTGCACCATAAACGTTCTTGCACTGCCTCCGTTATTGACCCAGTGATCACAGAGGCAATGTAAAAGAACTGCAGTGTGGTGACCTCATCGTGTTACATAACAATATGGAACTTCACCGTGACGTCACAAAATCTTTATTATCTGTGACGCCCCGATGATGTTACGTAGTGGCATCATTACGCGACGATTTTGAGCATCGCTGGTGATGAGGTCGCTGACGCCAATGGTCTATTCTGTGTGTCATGGGGTACCTCAGGCATCTTGCCCTAAATATAGTAAAAACGGGCAGTGAAAATGCGCAACATTGCATGGGCAACTGAACTTTATACGTGCACGTCGCCGTAGTGATACACAGAGGTAAAATAAAACGCAAAAACCAGACCAAAGCCGAATGAAGTGTTCCTTCGTCGTCATAATTGCCCAATTCAAAGTAGGTATTATTTTGAACTGACTGTTGGTTGGATAAAAAAGAGGTTATTTTAATGTATTTTCGTATATAAGCATTAGCGCATATAGCCAAAATCTTTTGAAGACTTGAGGTGCGCCATCCATGCATAAAACTTCGGCAGTCACCCCACGCAATAAAGTCTGAATCTGCATCATCCCCGACTGTACCTGTATGCTTTAGGGAAACCAAAGAAACATGCCATTATACCTGCAGTACGTTGCACAGCGGATGTAGAATACGTTTGTTACTATGAAATTTTCAGCTCTTAGGCGCCATTTGATTCTAAATTGTACTGTACTGGAGTTTTACGAAGGCTCAGCTTATACTCTCCAGCGTGTTTCATTTGATCACAGCTGCACATGGCAACCAACTCGAGCTTCGCTTTCAAGAGTGAAATGCGGCTGCCTAGTCGGGCTAATTTAACACAGCGTTTTCATTCGCCAGCAAACTTCGATTCTCAGCGGCAACCTAAACGACGCTTTGGTGAAGAAAATATGCATGTGCGAAACTGTAGACGTTCATACCTCTGCCAAAGTGCACTCACACTGCAGGTGGAGCTTTGTAGAGCGTACTACGCCACAACTCACCATTCTCCCTATCAGCCTTGAGCCACAGCGTGTCCCTAAGATAAAATTAGTACACGCGCAGCAGCATGATATGTCCATGCTATTGCTGGTGGTAATGCCTTGGCTATATATATATATATATATATATATATATATATATATATATATATATATATATATATATATATATATATATATTGTGGACGACGCGAGATGATTGACGAGCCCACAAAGCGCCTCAAACAAATACGATTTATCGATCGTCGCAGGAAACAGACTGCAACGACTTCTTCGTCTTTTGCCCTCGGCCAAGGACACTCGCACTGCTTCGTTGTCCTCACCACTGGAGGCACATACACGCGGCATTATTCGCCCTTTAAAAAAACATCGTCCCAATGTTAAACGTTTGAGAAGCAAGGCGAAACCAAAACTGCACAGTTAGTCACTGAAAGTAATGCTTCATCCGAAGCACGTGCACAATTTATGGCGAATGTCTGCGCCGCTTTGAACACTGCACGCCGTCCGGAACAACCTCGTAGTTGACGTCACTGATGCGTCGCAGAACCTTGTAAGGTCCGAAGTATCTTCGCAACAGCTTTTCGGAGAGCCCACGCTGACGAATAGGTGTGTAGACCCATACTTTGTCGTCCATGTTGTATATGACGGTTCTGTGCCGGAGGTTGTAATGTTTGGCGTCGACGTCTTGCTGTTTGGTGATTCGCAACCTGGCAAGTTGTCTGGCTTCTTCTGCTAGCTGGGTAAACTCTTCGACGTCCGTCTCATTGCCATCATTTTCATGAGGGAGCATTGCGTCTAACGTTGTCGTAACCTCGTGTCCGTAAAGGAGACTCAAGGGTGTCATCCGAGTGGTCTCCTGACAAGCCGTGTTGTACGCGAACGTGACGTAGGGCAAAATGATGTCCCAGTTCTTGTGCTCTACATCTACGTACATGCTTATCATGTCAGCCAGGGTGTTGTTGAGGCGTTCGGTGAGCCCGTTGGTCTGGGGATGATACGCCGTTGTCTTCCTGTGAGCTGTACCACTTAGTCGAAAAATGGTGTCCAAGAGCTCGGCTATGAACGCAGTACCTCTGTCGGTGATGACTATTGCGGGAACATCGTGTCTTAAGACGATGGCTTCGATGAAAAAATGCGCCGCTTCAGCTATCGTTGCCCGTGGCAGAGCGCCTGTCTCCGCGTATCAGGTCAGGTAATCCGTGGCGACGATCCACCTCTTTCCAGTGGCAGACTTTGGGAAGGGGCCCAGAAAATCCATGCCAATTCGTGCAAACGATGTCGCCGGCACTCGGACAGGCTGCAGCAGGCCAGCTGGTTTGATGGATGGTGGCTTGCGGCATTGGCAATCTAGACATGCCTGAACGTAAGTTTTGACAACTTCGGCAAGTCTTGGCCAGTAATAGTTCTGCCTTATTCTCGCCAATGTTCTTGCGTAACCCAAGTGACCAGCGGTAGGTTCGTCGTGACAGGCTTGCAGTACCTCACGGCGAAGCGAAGAAGGAACGACGAGCGAGTAGCTGCTGCCTGAGGGTGAAACGTTCCTCTTATAAGGAACGTCATTTCGCAAGAAGTACGACGGCAGCCCTCTCGCAAATAACTTCGGAACGCTATTCGTTCGCCCTTGTAGGTAATCTATAAGTGGTAGCAGCTCAGCATCGCCACGCTGCTGTTGAGAAAAGGCGGCAGTGTCAACAATCTGAGAAAGGTCGTGTCGTCATCGTCATTGTCCTGGGATGCCGTCTCAACAGGAGACCGAGAAAGACAGTCGGCATCGATATGTCGTTTTCCCGACTTCTAGGCAACAGTGAAGTCAAATTCTTGGAGCCGAAGACTCCATCGTGCAAGGCGGCCAGACGGATCTTTCAAGTTGACTAACCAACAAAGAGAGTGGTGATCGCTGATAACGGTGGATGGGCGGCCGTACAAATAAGGACGAAACTTCAGGACTGCCCATACCATTGCAAGACATTCTTTTTCCGTCATAGTGTAATTAGCTTCAGCTCGGGACAGCGTCCTGCTGGCGTAGGCGATCTCGTTTTCGTTGTTGTCCTTTGACTGTAAGAGCGCTGCTCTAAGACCCACATTACTAGCGTCTGTATGGAGTAGTGTTGGCGCGTTTTCATCGAAGTGTGCCAGCACGGGGGGTGTTTGCATGCGCCGACGAAGCTCGTGAAATGCCTGCTGTTGGTCTTCGCTTCATCTGAAGGGGGTATCTTCCCGAGTAAGCTGTGTCAAAGGCCATGCGATGCGCGAAAAATTAGCAATAAACCGCCGGTAATAGGCACAGAGTCCTAAAAAACGTCGCACTGATTTTTTGTCTGATGGCGTCGGGAAGTTTGCCACGGCGGCAATTTTATCCGGGTCGGGTCGGATCCCTTGGCTGCTCACGACGTGACCAAGGAATTGAAGTTTGTGGAAGCCGAAGTGGCACTTTTGTGGTTTTAGAGTAAGACCGGCCAGGCGTATTGCTTCAAAAACTGCTTCGAGCCTTCGTAAGTGTTCCTCGAAAGTCGCCGAAAAGACAATCACGTCCTCAAGGTACACCAAACAGGTTTGCCACTTAAGTCCCGACAGAACCGTGTCCATGAGACGCTGGAATGTTGCTGGCGCCAAACACAAACCGAAAGGAAGAACCTGAAATTCATAAAGTCTATCAGGCGTAACAAAGGCGGTCTTTTCACGATCTCTCTCATCCACTTCAATTTGCCAGTAGCCGTTTTTTAAGTCCATAGACGAAAAGTAGCGTGCTTTTCGTAGTCTATCCAATGAATCATCAATACGCGGCGGAGGGTAGACGTCCTTCTTTGTGATCTGATTAAGCTTACGGTAGTCGACGCAGAAACGCAAGCTACCGTCCTTCTTTTCGACGAGTACTACAGGTGATGCCCAAGGACAGTTAGATGGCCGAATAACACCATCTTCTAGCATCGGTCTCACTTGTTATTGAATTGCCTCACGCTCCTTTGGGGCGACTCAGTAAGGATTTTGCCGGATGGGCCTGGCGTCGGAATCCGTGATGATGCGGTGTTTCGTCAGTGCCATTTGACCAACTCTTGATGTGGATCAGAAGCAGCCTTGGAACTTGTTGATCAGCGTGAGAAGGCGGTCTCGCTTAATGGGAGATAACATTAGACCAACGTCGACAGGCGTCGGTGTAGTGATAGTAGACGCTGCTGCTTCCTCCACTAAATGACAATCTTCTGTTTGCGAGAGTTCGTCGAAATCGGCAATAGCCGTGCCTTTAACTATGTGTCGGCATTCTCTGCTGAAATTTGTCAATAGTAGTTCAGCGCATACGCCAATAACAGTGATGACAGCCCTGGCAACAGAAATGCCGCTAGTAAATGCGACCTCATTGATGTGTTCAGCGATACCAGTACCGTTTTGTAACTTGTCACAGTGCACGGATACGAGGGAACAACTTCGTGGCGGCAGTATGACGTCGTCATCGGCAATACGGAAGCGAGGTGGCTGGTGTTCCTCATCTGTAGCAGTCTCCGAGCTTACAGTGAACGTTACGCTTCTGTCACGGATGTCAATCACAGCCCCGTATTCACGCAAGAAATCCAGTCCCAATATGAGCTGTTTACAGCACTCATGAAGAATGACGAGGTTCGCGACAGAGGTGGAACCAGCTCATGAAGAGTCGGGCCGTGCACTTTCCAACCGGTGTCATCAACTGACCTCCTGCAGTTCTTATTTTAGGTCCCTGCCACGGCATCTTCACTTTCCTTAGTCTGTCAGCTAGCTGCAGGCTTATTATAGAAAAGTGGGAGCTGGTGTCCACAAGAGCCGTCACTTGATCGCCGTCAATGTGAACGATGAGGTCAGCGCTGATAACGTCGGTTACGTTGGCAGTTGTTCTATTCGTCGGATTAGTCGTTGCTGTCGTCGTATTCGGCATCGGTGGCTTCGAGCTGTTATATGTCTGCAATGGGGGCTGTTCGGAAGTTCGATTAATAGCAACCCCACCCCCCGAGGTCGCTGCGTCTAGTTTACCCGTCGCGAGCTAGGGGACCTGCCCCTGGGGACGTCGGCAAAGCTGCGACGATTAGGTGAAGTGCCCAGTGCAAGAGATGGAGAACATGACCCGGGCCTCATTGGATAATGTGGCGGTGTGTTCATAGGAGTGTCATTGTTCGTGCGTCGATCGTCGTACGTAGCGTAATCATGGTAGCGAGGAAATATTGAGTACTGAGCGTCGCGATAACGGCAAACTCTGTAAACGTGCCCGGCTTCGCCACAATGAAAGCATACCGGTCGACGGTCAGCGGTACGCCACAAATCGGTTTTCCAACGCTGGTAGGTAAACGGGGACTCACTATTGAACCACGTTGTGGGCTTCACATTTTGGCTAAATGGCATTCGTCTTGTCGGCGAGATTGGTGCGATTGGGAAAGTCGTTGGCGGTGACATCGGCTGTGTTTGCAGGGTTGGTGGTGGTCCAGTCATTGGAGTCTGCTGTGCTGAAGGCGTGACGACGGGGCGTTGGACTGCATAAGCATAAGTAAAATGTCGTCGCATCCGGATGAAGAGAGAGCCTGGCGGGCCTTATCCCGGTCAACATCAGCGACAAAAGACAATGTCGGCGTAGGTTCAGTTGCTGGAATAAAACCTAGTTGCTGAAGCTCCTTCCTCAAAATCTCCCGGATGACTTCCCGCAGAGGCCTGTCGTTGTCGCAGAGGCTCACCAAAGTCGTAACAGGGCTACTCGCTCGAACGTTGACCGGATTCTGCTGGCGGTACCGTCGCTGTAGGACCCGTTCAATAGCTGTGGCTTCTTTCGTGAACTCAGCTACTGTTGTTGCCGGATTTCTCACAAGCCCAGCAAACAGTTGCTCCTTCACGCCTCGCATTAGATACCGCAGCTTCCTGTTTTCCGGCATCTCGGGATCCGCCCTGCCGAAAAGACTTATGTCCTCAGCGAACATAGCGGCGCTCTCATTTGGTTTTTGAATTCGAGCTTGCAAGAGACGTTGCGCATTCTCCTTTCTGTCAAGACTACTAAAGGTGTCGATCAGCTGGTTGCGGAAGTCGTCCCACGTAGCCATGCTTCTTTTCCTGTTGATGTACCACGCCTGGGCGTTGTCTTTCAGGTAGAAGTACACATTCGTGAGCTTGTCTTCTGGGGTGGCCCACTGGTTGTACTTCGCGCAGCGTTCAAACTGGTCTAGCCAGTCTTGTGCATCTTCATAGGTCTCACCATGAAAGCAGTAAGGAATCATGGGATTCTGAAGTGTCATGTGCGAGTTAGCTGCAGTGGCCATGGTGGTTGAAGGAGGCAAGGGATTGCTGGCAGTTTCTGGCAAGGGATTGAGCTCGGGAGCTAGGCTTCGCAGACGGCGGCTGGAACGGTGGACTGGTGTGCCGATGGGTGGTAGTGATTCCGGGCTCCAATGTCGGGTCCGCGAAAGGTTGCCAAGCATGAAGACGTACCCAGCACCTCCACCAGTGTGACGACGCGAGATTGACGAGCACACAAAGCGCCTCAAACAAATACGATTTATCGATCGCAGGAAACAGACTGCAACGACTTCTTCGTCTTTTGCCCTCGGCCAAGGACACTCGCGCTGCTTTGTTGTCCTCACCACTGGCACATACGCGTGGCAATATATATATATATATATATATATATATATATATATATATATATATATATATATATATATATATATATATATATATATATATCTACATATATATATATATATATATATATATATATCGTAACGCGGACTGAAAGAGCGAAGAAGAAGACAAGAAGAGATCGGACGCCCTCGAGGGATGGTGATTCGGCAGTGACGGTAGAGCGCTGACATTTTTCAGTTTAAATAAACCCATCACATACGTAACAGCTTTGGTGGAGCGGTGCTGGATAACTTGCCATCCTGGACCCCGCAGCAGAAGTTCTTCGAAGAAGCAGACGCTTAGCTGGCCTACCCCCGGACAACATCAGCATGAACGACGACACAACAATCCCATTGACATACCACGCTGCTGCATCGACCAGTGCCACCGACACGGCACAAGGTGACCGTCGACCTCGACAACCAGACTACTGGGCACCTGAGCCACGAATATTTTCAAGTAAAACTGACGAATACGTGGACGCTTGTCTAAGGCACTTCGACAGAGTGAGCCGCTACTACGAATGGGGCACATCGGCGAAGCTCGTGAACGTAGTATTCTTCCTTGCCAGGACAGCCTTGCTTTGGTTTCAGAACCATGAACATGTCCTCCCACTTGGGATATATTTGTTAAGGAACTGAAGGCCTGCTTTGGGGACACGAGTTCCATGAAAAAGAAAGCTGAGCAAACGCTGTCACGTAGGGCTCAGTTGCTCGGTGAGACGTGCACAACCTAAATTGAAGAAGTATTGAAGCTTTGCGGGATTGTCAACGCAAATATGTGTGACGAAGACAAAGTCGGTCATTTGTTAAAAGGCATCGCCGAGGACGTGTACAATTTTTTGATAGCAAAAGAAAACTTGAACACTCCTTCGATTTTCAGGCAGCACAGTCGCGCATTCGAGGCGTTGAAGACCCAGAGAATTTCACCCAAGTTCGGGCGCTCGGACAATGTTCTCACTGTCGAAAGTATGGACGTCGCCACCTGCGAAGACATTCCCTTTCTCGTACGTCGGGTAGTTTGAGAAGAGCTCGTACGAGTTCAAACAGGTAACGTTCACCACCAATGCTCGTTCGCCGCGTGCCCCAAACCACCTTTCTACTGGATGCGAGAGTGCCACGTCGAAAACCGACCACACACAGAAACTGCAGATTTTACCCCGCGGCTTCCGTTTTCCCCGACGGGTCGCGGCCACCACCAGATGTCATCATCTCGACGTGCCGCTGCGGACCTCCGACCGTCGTCAACCAGACCTCTGCCAGAAGATTACTATTCGTCATCACAAAATGTTCCTGCGGAGCACGACCCGTCTCCGCATACTTCCGCCACCTCTGCTCCTGCTAATGTAAGCCGACAAGTCCCCGTTTGCTACACATGTGGTCTCCCAGGGCATATTTCGCACTTCGGTCCCAGACGGTCGCCTGCACCGCCACGTTTTTCGACGTATCCGGCTCGTATGTACGAAACGCCTGTGCCGCAACGATTTCGATGCACCCGCCTCGTATGCACGAAACCTGGACCTCTCACCCGGCCGGCCACCGTCCCCGACAGCAATGGCCTAACGAATTTCGCAGCGAGTCCCCCGCCTCCGAGCGAAGCCTGACTCCGCCTCCGACACGGTCCCGCCGGTCGCCATCTCCACGTCGTCGGTCACCTTCCCCGCATCAGCTGGGAAACTAACTGGTGCGACCGATGGAGGTGCGGTCGCGGGACGGTCAGTTTCGCCAATTCCTCCTTCTGGTGTGATGTTGATGAACAAAGTGCGTGTGTGTATAGACGGTGTAGATACTCTTGCTCTTGTAGACACTAGTGCTGCTGTTTTGGCTATGAGCCTTCGTTTCAAACATCGTTTCTTGGGTCACAAAGTTATGTTCGCGTGGAATCGTAAAGAAACTTTTCGTGGAGTTGGAGGCGAAGCGTTATGCCCTGTTGGTATTTGTTCAGTTGTACTCACGATTGGTGGACAAAGTTTCCGAGTTGAATTCACTGTACTGGCTCGCGCAACTCATGACGTCCTTTTAGGGATAGACCTCCTTCATGAATGCGGCGCTACGCTGGACTGTGGAACTGGAGATATTCTTCTACAAAGTACGTTGCCTGCTGCAATAATTGACGATTTTCCAACTCTGCCCATTGATGCGCTTTCGTTGTCTGAAGATGTGACGATCCCTGGCCGGACAGCAGTGTTTGTACCCGTATGCTCTTCTCATGTCCGCTCAGGACCCTGCACTGGACTTGAGGAGCCTGATCATGCAAACGCCATCAAGAAGAATGTGCTGGTTCCACGGTCTGTCCTTACAGCCATCGACGGACATGCTTGCTTGTGGGCGCTCAACGCAGCCTCAGAGCCTGTTGTTCTACCAGCCGGATTTAAACTGGGAACGTTCGAGGAGCAGGCCACAATTGACGTCAGAATGGTCTCAGAGTCTCCAGCCGCCAGTCACACTGCGCGTAACTACTCAGCCGAGATTAAACGTATGATCAATAAGTCGTTGCCTTCTTCCGAGCAGAATGTCCTTGAGGAGGTACTTACACGCTACGCGAGAGTCTTTGATTTCGCTCAAAACAAGCGTTGTTCCATGTTGCCCGAATCCCGTATGCACCACCGCATCAACACCGGAGATGCTACACCGATACGCCAGAAACCCTATCGCGTATCTCCGTCAGAGAGGCAAGTGATCGCCGATCAGGTCAACGACATGCTGCAGAAAGGCGTTATTCAAGAGTCAAGCAGTCCCTGGGCAGCTCCTGCTATATTGGTAAAAAAGAAAGACAACTCTTGGCGATTTTGTGTAGACTACCGCCGTCTCAACGCCGTCACAAAGAAAGACGTGTATCCGCTACCACGCATCGACGATGCTGTTAATTGTCTGCATTCGGCCGCACGCTTTTCGTCCGTCGACCTAAAGTCTGCATACTGGCAAATACCAACGCATCCGTCTGACAAAGAGAAGACTGCTTTTGTCACGCCTGATGGGTTATTTGAATTCAACGTTATGCCGTTTGGTTTATGCAACGCCCCAGCTATCTTCGAGCGATTCATGGACTCCATCCTTCGCGGTCTCAAATGGGAGATATGTATGTGTTATCTCGATGATGTAATTATTCTTGGCAAGACATTCCACGAGCACAACCATCGGCTTAGCGTTGTTCTAGATTGCGTCAAACAAGCTGGTCTCGTTTTAAACGCAAAGAAGTTTCATTGTGGTGAGCTTCAAGTTCTGGTGCTTGGATATCTAGTCGACAGGGATGGTATACGACCAGACCCGCACAAAATCAGTGCTGTTCGAGACTTCAAGCAACCGGCGTCTGTGAAGGATCTCCGTAGCTTCGTGGGCCTGTGTTCTTATTTTCGTCGGTTTATCAAAGACTTCGCCCAGCTTGCTCATCCCCTGACAGAGTTGCTCCGCAAAAACGCCCCATTCCGATGGACCGTTGAGTGTGAGGCTGCTTTCGAGCAGCTGAACTATTTGCTTACTTCCGGGCCCCTCTTGCGCCATTTCGACCCGGAGGCACTCACGGAACTTCATACAGATGCTAGTGGTATCGGTGTTGCTGCCGTGCTAGTTCAATATCACGACAGCCGCCAGCACGTCATGGCGTATGCAAGTCGTACATTGACTAAGGCGAAGACTAATTATACGGTCACCGAACTAGAACGTCTTGCAGTTGTTTTCGCCGTCCAAAAGTTCAGACCTTATTTGTACGGCCAGCAGTTCAAGATCGTCACAGATCATCATTCGCTTTGTTGGCTCGTCGGAATACACGACCCAACTGGCTGGTTGGCTCGTTGGGCCTTACGGTTTCAAGAATATAACTTTTCTGTGACCTACAAGAGCGGTCGATGTCACGCAGATGCTGACTGCTTATCTCGTCTTTCATCTCCGACTGTGGATGCTGATGATGATGATTTCGACAACTACCTGGCCGCAATATCATCCAACTTCCCAAATTTGGACGTCTTCCGTTACGAGCAACGGCGTGAACCTTCGCTGAAACCAATGATTGAGGTGGCTCGTAGCTCTAAACGCGCCACGCCATTCGTGATTCATGACACCCTACTATATCGCAAGAATTACTCCAGCCATGGTTCCACATTAGTCCTCGTCGTGCCAGAATGCCTGCGTCTTGCGGTATTCCAAGCCATGCACGATGACATCACGTCTGGGCACCTTGGATTTGCCCGAACGCTTCACCGTATCCGACAACGTTTTTACTGGCCTCGACTCTGGAAGACCACCAATACTACGTCGCAAGTTGTGATGTCTGCCAACGCCACAAACAACCTACCACACCATTGGCCGGCCCACTGCAGCCGATTAAGCCACCGACATCACCATTCGAAAAAGTCGGCATAGATTCACTGGGCCATTTCCCCAAGTCTACCACCGGCCGCCGCTGGATTATTGTGTGCGTAGATTACCTGACGCGGTATACTGAAACGATGGCGGTTGCTTCAGCCACATCATCTGATGTGTCATGGTTTCTTCTACACTCGATCATACTTCGTCACGGGGCCCCTCGTGTGGTGATAAGTGATCGCGGCCGACAGTTTATCGCTGACGTTGTAGAAGAGTTGCTACGGCTTTGTGGGTGTCAGTATCGCCATTCCACGTCATACCACCCTCAGACCAACGGCCTCACTGAGCGCACCAATCGTACCATCATCAACATGCTTTCAATGTACGTCGCAACGGATCACAAGAACTGGGATGCCGTATAACCTTTTGTTACATACACCTTTAATACCGCGAAACACGAGGTCACAGGTTATAAGCCTTTTTTTTCTTCTCTATGCTCGTCATCCCCAAAGTTTCCTTGACACCATACTTCCTTTTTCGACGAACGAAAACGCCAGTGTCGCGCAGACTTTGTTTCGCGCCGAAGAAGCTCGTCGACTTGCTCCGCTCCGAACTCTTTCCGCCCACGCTCGCGCGAAAGACCGTTACGACGCAAAACACCCGCCCGTGACTTTCGCTACAGGTAATTGGTCTGGCTGTGGATGCCCGTTCGAAAGAAGGGGCTTTGCCAGAAGCTTCTTTCTAAGTACTCAGGACCATTCGTCATTACTCAGTGCCTAAGTGACATCACTTACGCTGTTGCGAAAGTGACAGCTCAGAACCGGCGTTCGCGCAGGACGCAAATTGTTCACATTGCCCGATTGTAGCCGTAAAACAACCGATCGCTTCTACTCGCTCGGTGAGCTTCATCTGGCCCGGAGGGGAATGTAACGTGGACTGAACGAGCGAGGAAGAAGAAGAGATCGGACGCTCTCGAGGGATCGTGACTCGGCAGTGACGGTAGAGCGCTGACATTTTTCACTTTAAATAAACCCATCACATCTGTAACAATAAATAAATATATATATATATATATATATATATATATATATATATATATATATATATATATAGATATTATACAGTGAGTGGGAGTAATAATTCAATGGGCCAGTTAGTCTTCGTGAAGGTATGAGATATGGCACAACGGGAGCGTTGTCAACAAGGATAAATATATTTATTTCCCAACAGTTTCGGGAGGGGTCCTCCCTTCATCAGGGGATGAGTTATACTGGCATGAGCTTCCAAACTTCGTTGCTGCCATGTCCCTCTCGCCTTGAAAAATGTTTGCGAGAGTGATAGGGAACTAGAAAAAGGAAAAAAGGAAAAAAGGAAAAAAGGGAGGGGGGAGCAAAAGACGAAAAAAAAGAGAGAAAACAAAGAAAGTAAAAAAGAGGAAGAACCACTGTCAACACTGAGAACGAAGCCAGCTGTCCGTCTACATCCACATACGGTTCATATCACGTGCTGTTCAGTTCTTGACATGTGTCGGGCCACCCAAGATTGTCGCCGCGGTGCCGGGAGGGTCCGTGACGGCGTGCATAAAGAAAGGGGTTTCCCCGTAATGGGTCGGTCGGCGGGCGGCGTGCGTAAAGGAAGGAATTCCCGTTAATGGGTCGGTCGGCTATTTACCTTTAATCTTCGTCCGTTTCCCTTCAATGGTCATCAAGTTTTACGAAGATTAAAGGTAAATAGCCGACCGACCCATTAACGGGAATTCCTTCCTTTACGCACGCCGCCCGCCGACCGACCCATTACGGGGAAACCCGTTTCTTTATGCACGCCGTCACGGACCCTCCCGGCACCGCGGCGACAATCTTGGGTGGCCCGACACACGTCAAGAACTGAACAGCACGTGATATGAACCGTATGTGGATGTAGACGGACAATTAGCTTCGTTCTCAGTGTTGACAGTGGTTCTTCCTCTTTTTTACTTTCTTTCTTTTCTCTCTTTTTTTCGTCTTTTTTCTCCCCCTCCCTTTTTTTTCTTTTTTTCCTTTTTTTTCCTTTTTCTAGTTCCCTCTCACTCTCGCAAATATTTTTCAAGGCGAGAAGGACGTGGCAGCAACGAAGTTTGGAAGCTCATGTCAGTATAACTCGTCCCCTGATGAAGGGAGGACATCTCCCGAAACTGTTGGGAAATAAATATATTTATCCTTGTTGACAACGCTCCCGTTGTGCCATATCTCATATATATATATATATATATATATATATATATATATATATATATATATATATATATATATATATATATTAAAGTAGATGCGCTTTCACATATATTATATATATATATATATATATATATATATATATATATATTTCAAGGCATAATGCCTTGAAAAAGACGGGGTTCCCGTCGAAACCGTCGGCAGAATAAACAGTTGTTATGTGAAAGCGCATCTACTTACATATATATATATATATATATATATATATATATATATATATATATATATATATATATATATATATATATATATATATATATGTGTGACGCTATGATGCCTGGGTGACGCGGCCTGGCTCATACGCCATGTTTATCATAGCGTGGCACGAGTCGACAGGATGGAGACCTGCCTGCCCCTTCATCAGTCACTCATCATCGACGCAGTTCTCCAGAAGACGCCCTGACCGTACATTGACTACCGAATCATCACCTAGGAGGACAATGACCAGCACCATGACAACCATCGGCTGACCTCGATATCCCCAAGTACACCGGATCAGCGGACCCGTACAGGACTGGTTCAGCCTGTTTGAACTCCACGCTACTGCTGCATCCTGGTCGGAAAGGGAGATGGTTACGAACTTCAGCGACTACGTCACCGGTGAGGCATTCAAATTTTACCTAATTCACATATTCGAGAACGACGAGTCATGGCAAAAATTCAAAGAGGAGATGATTACCCGTTTTAATGACTATGACCAAGACTTACTCATTGCCAACCATCTAGAGACAACTGCACACTATCGTCAATTTCCTAAGCAGTCCTCAAGCATTCGAAAGTCCAGCGCGAATCGACAAATGCCTCAAGACGAAGTGGCACATGAGTTTACTTTCAGAAGACCATGCGTGTTTTGGGAAAAACTAACCATCAAGCACGCCTCCCTTCTGCACGAAAGCCGGCATTTCGAAAGTCCTCACTCCAGCCTATGACGCGAGACGTTGCCCACCGACCTGATGCTCTTAATTCTTCGTCTCGCATACGCGGTCCACCACGCGGTTTTCCATCACGCGGCTCTTCAAGCGCTCCTGA